>CATIWQ010632493.1:0-20401 GCA_949673415.1 Euphorbia schlechtendalii | reverse complement strand
GTTTTCCTTGCTATCCTTATTTCGTAGGGAAAAATCTATATATTTAGGTTCTCTAATCTTTCATATCTATATTTACTCATTTTTCATTCTAACCCTTCTTTCCTAAAATTTTACCTTATTATATTTTATTTTCCTTATTTTTTCTTCTTTTCTGATCTTTAGAACTAGCCCTTCCCTGTGGGATCGATATCTTTTAAACCTACATCGCAACTGCATACTTGCAGTTATCATCATTTTTTTATTTGATAAGAGGAACTGACAATACCTATATTTTTCGTGAACAAGTTTTTGGCACCATTGATATATAGCCAAATCTTGTATTAAACTTATCAGTAGAAAAGTAGCGAACAATTACCAAGGACACAAAAAGGATTGGATTCAATCTTTGTGGTGGTTGATCGATTCGCAAAGATGGCTCATTTTATTACATGTAGAAAGATGAATGACTGCGCGGCCATTACCAAGATATTCTTCTCGGATGCAGTCAGGTTGCATGGAGTAACAAAGAGTATTGTATCAAATAGGGACACTAAGCTCTTAAGTCACTTCTGGAGGACCTTATGGCATGTGATGGGGGTTAAGCTTAAGTTCGGCACAACCGCTCACCTCCAAATGGATGACCAGATGGAAGTGTTCAATCGCACATTGGGGAATTTATTGAGGAGTATTTTCATGGAGAAACCAAAGACATGGGATTTCGCAATTACCTAAGCGAAATTTGCATACAATGGGGCCACACATTCAGTAATGGGACGGTCTCCTTTTGAAGTTGTGTACACTTGCGAACCAATCATACATTGGACCTTGTCAAGATTAGACGGGTGAAAGATTCAACCAACCTGCTAAATGAATGGCTTGAGAAATCCAAGAGGTGCATGCTAATATGAGGACTCGAATTGGGAAGAACAATGCCCGGGTGAAAGCAAAGGTGTATGAACACCGCTAGAAGGTAGAATTTGAGGAGTGAGATTTAGTCCTTGTCTACCTAAGCAAGGGAAAGGCTTGTCAATGCTACCAACCGTAAGCTCCAACCTTGTAAATATAGCCCTTTCTAGTTCATCAAGAAGATAAGTCCAAATGTCTACACTCTTGAATTGCCTCTATGGTTAGGTAAATGTCTCCTTTATTTAACATTAAGGACCTATCACTTTATAAGGAGGTTGCGCCTTTGCCATATCCTAATCCACCTATGGTCTTTAATTCTTCTAAATAAGGAAAGAATGGTGAGGGCATCAAGTATCTAACTAGAGGCATCTCCCATGCGGCTGGAGTATCACATCCACCTGCAGAAATCCATCCAGCTAGAGAATAAGTTCAGGCTAAGTTATTTTGCCAAATAATGAAGGCATTTGATAATCGATTGGAAGGTGGGTGCCTAGACAACAATCCACCTCGAGCAAACACCAAGAAGCTTTAAGAGTCGAGTCAGGAGGTATGTGGAGACAAGGTCGAATCAACCAACATACGGCTCAAAATACCAAACTGGCTCAAGGAAAATTCCACACCAAGTCAGGTCACTTAAAAGGAAAGGTCATCTCGACCAACAATTGTCCTTAGCAAAGTTAAACTTCTCTTTTGAATCTTTGACATTAGTAGGATTAGGGAGGGTACTGTTGAGTGGCGTAGTTAATTCCATAAAACAAAAAGCCACTTCTGTTCAGATGTCCAATCCCTTTTATTGTATTAACTCTTGTATTATTTTATTTTTAAAAGTACTTTTTGTTCTTAGCTATAAAAGCCACAATATTGTACAAAGGCATTATTATTCAACTTTATCAAATACAAAAACTGAGATTTTCTCTCAACTTTAACTTCGACACAGTCAAGTTCTAGCTTAAAAGCTCTTATGAAACCTAGTTTCCTGCAAATCTTAGCTTGCAAATCCCCTCTTTATTGGTTTTTCAGTCAAAACCTTCGCTTAGCCTTCTTAATCCTTATCTGGATTGTTAGCTGCTGAATGTAGATAAGCAATTGCTCCTGCAACTTCAGTTGCGATTTGTAATCGCATTTCCCAAGAGAATATAACATCTTCATTTTGGCCATGAATATATTGAAAATGACATCGGTTAGATATGAATTCGTAGACCAACAGAGGAACTTGAGTCTATAAATATCACCCTAACAACTTAACCATGTCCCTATGAATAATTTGGGAAAGAATGACAACCTCATTCATAAATTCTTGAATCTTTCTTCATCTACTATGTTGACTTTTTCACCCCAACAATTTGACCATCTACGAGCATTCTTTTGTACACCGTACCTTGGCCACCCTGACTTAATATTCTGTTATGGCTAAAATTATCAGTTGCCTTTCCCAACTCCACACATTTTGTTTCTAGAAGGCTGTCATTAAGTAAATTTACTTGCTGAATTTGGCGTGTTCTAACTAGTTAGAAAATATGAGTTTCCATTGATAGTGGAGAAAAAAAGAGGCGATGGCTCTCTCTGCAAGGGCATGTGAATCCTTTTTGCCCAAGCTTCTACAACTTGATTCTTGATCGGTCTTGAATTCGAACTGGGTCTCTTTTGTCTCCTCTGCTACCTTCTTTTATTCAATCAAACATATGTTCTCTTTCTATTATTTTATTCTTATCAGGTTTTGTTTTCTTTTCTAGCATTCTATTGGACTGTTGTTAGGGCTTTAATTATTTTTTGGCCCTTGCTTCATCATCGGAATTTTACATAACCTAGAAACCTTTCAAACCGATTCTGCTATGCTATTCTCAGCAACTAGGTTTTTCAGTTTTTGTTTCTTAATTCTTGATGCGAATATGGATGTCGAATTGTCAACGTTATATTTTCTTGCTTGTTTCTTTGACACATAAGTTTTCGCAAATAGTTCTAACCTTTGAATCAAGCCTCTACTGATTTGGTTCATAAGAATCCACTATATGCTGACATCGCTCAGAGTACAGGCTCTATTCCGTTTCCTATATGAACTTCTGTTGTGGTCAATGACAAAGGGGTATAAATCAGTTCGGATCACTCAGTCGTTATATGATAAAAGGGTCAAGCAGTGTGCAAATTCTCTTATTGGAAGATTTGTTTTCGATAAGGGTGTTACGCCATGGAAAGTTGATGAGTTAAAGGCTCAATTGTCAAGGATTTGGGGTCTCAAGATGTGGTGGAAGCTAATCTCTATTGGTAGAGGGTATTACCACCTCATGTTCCCATCTGCGGACATGAAATAACAAGTTTGGAGTAAGGGCAGCCTTAATCTAAAACCTGGAATTTTTCAAGTTTAGCCTTGGGTACCGAATTCTGACCCAACAACACAACATAACACAAATGAGCAAGTATGGATGAGATTATTGGGTTTGCTATGGAAATATTGGGATGCACAAATACTTGTTGAAATTACAAGTTTCTTTGGGGTTCTTCTCAAAGTTGATAAAGCAACGATTGAGGGTTATTTTGACCATTTTGCTCATGTGCTAGTTGATGTTGATTTATCTTCAAATCTGCCTAACACTATTGGTGTGGAGAGGAAGGGTGCTGAAATTTGGGTTAAGCTTCAATTTGAAAACATGCCTTCCTTGATGTGTAACACTGTCGGTCACGTGGATTATGATTATAGGCGGTTGTAGAAGCCAGAAGGTGTAAATCAGATTGCTAGACAAGGGAAGAAGAAGCCGGATTAGCCTAAACCCACGCGGGACAAGGAGAAAGGGCAGCCTGAGGAAGGTACAAAAGAGCTTCAGACAAAGCCGAGGAAAAAAATCTAGAGGAGAGATTAAAAGGCTTAATGCTAGCAACAATGATTTTTTGGAATATCGAGAATAGTCTTTGAAAGGAGGCAACAAGTCTTCATTGGTTGATATGGATAGGAATTTGACCGATGAGGAGGCTGATCATAAGTTTACAGTGACATTGACGCATTAGCAGACTTGGATCAAATATAAGTTAATAAGCGGGATAATAACAAAGATTTTTTCGATTGCCATTGATCTCACTGTGGATTTGTCTCTTGATTCAAATTCAGCTCCGATCAATAACATTAATCATGAATGATGGGGAGATATGGTGGAAGAGGAGGAAGAAGGTGAGCAGTTAGGGGATGACATTGTAGAGAATGAAGAGGAAGAACTGATGGTAGAGGAGAATGATACTTTGCAAATAGTCAAGAGAAAGAAAAGAACTAGTCGGTGAAGTTTATCGCCAAATGCGCATATGAGAGCTTTTAGGGACTCTATCATTGCCTCGGCCTCCAAGAGTACAGGCTCTAGCTCTACTGAAAGAAGGTTTGCATGCAATATGATTTTGAATTCTCCTACCACTTCTAATTGGAAGCCGTTCTCGATTCAAAAGAAGAAAACCTTGACGGTTGCAACTAGAGAGCAAGTTCAATGTAACCGTAGGAAACCAGACAAATATTCTCCTATATAGTGGCAGAGCTAGGGGGAGGCGGAGGGTGGCGGCATCCTCCCCTTTTAGCCGGAATTTTGAGACCCCCCTTGTAATATTTCCCGATCTTCCTTGCCATCCCCTCCCCTTTTCTTCGGCAGAATACCGATTCTAACGATTTACGAACTCAGACGAAATCTAAGTTAGTTTCTCGATTCTTCAACACAAGAGAAGAAAAGGAAGAGAAAATGATGAGTTTAAAGATACAGCTTACACTTGGGAAGTTTATGAGCTAAGGCGGATTGCACCACCGAGTTGAAGATGAAAACAAGAATGAGAATTTGTTGTATAGAAAAGAACAATGCGTGAGTTGCAGAGAAAGCAGCGGCACCACTGGAGAAGAAGAATTGAGTTTTGTTTTGTTGCACTTAGGGTTATTTATTCAACCCATTATTAATGGGCTGATTTTATAAGTCACATTTACTCTAACTGGGCTTAATTAAAATTAGAGAATATGTAGAGTTTTAATGTTTCATGCAAAAAATTAGTAAATTAAAAAAATTGGTATAATATAATATAATTAATTGAATGTTGGATCATTAAATTTCAGTTTTATAAAATTTATTTTAATTTTACATGTTAAATTTAATGTTACTAGACATAAAATAATAATATATGAATTGAACATGTTAAATATTTTATATTTTATAGTACTATGAACATTAAACTGAATCTTATGATTCAATTCGATTCACGATTTACGATTCCAAAATTTGTATTTCGAATCTCGGTTTAAAAACTGTAAAGCTAACTAAAAAGGATATGTTACTCGCACTCACAGCTATCCTGATACGCCATACTTATTATATTGGAAATAACTTTAGATGAATTGAAAAAATAAAGACTAAAATGGAGTTGTAGCAGTAGCACAAACAGATGAAGTGAAGGAAAGAGGAAGAAGGGTTGAGTGGTTGTGATTTTTAATTCAGATGAAATGAAAAGCGATGTGATTTTTAGAATAGAGAAGTAGTGTTTATTTATGTCGGGCTAGGGTTATATTTGGGTCTATTATAAGCTTTAATGGTTGCAAAAAATAAACTCATGTCACATGTCATATCCCAAAGTTAATTTAATAATTAGAAGAAATTTTTTTTTGGTAAGATTTTAAAGATTAATTTCAATAAACTTTAAGCAATTAGATGGTTGTTGGTTGAAATAATTTATTATTTATTTTAAATTGAATTTCTAGATTAAAGTGAATTATATTTTGTTATGTTATATATTTTGCTTGTCTATATAATGGATTTCTAGATTAAAGTGAATTAAATTTTATCGTGTTATATATTTTGCTTGTTTATATAGTGGAATTATATTTTGTTATGTTACATATTTTGCTTATCTATATAAAGGATTTCTAAATTAAAGTGAATTATATTTTATTATGTTATATATTTAGCTTTCTTATATAGTGGATTTTCTATGTTATATTAAGAATCATATATATCATTAAATTTCATCGGGAAATTTTTTGCCTAATAAATAGAGCTAACATTTATCGCACTCAGCTTTATTAAAAAAAGTAAATTTACTTCCTTTTGTAGCAACAAACCACCATTCCTTTATAAAAATTCTTTCCGAGTTCCGCCTGCCTTCTTTTCCTGATAACGTTGTAAGCAAACAAAGTGTCAAAGAGTAGTGCTACAACCCTGACAGCTCTGCCTAACATTGTAAAGATAGACAATTTTTTTTTAAAACCTCCGGAGGAACGGTTTGTTCCTCCTTTGGAAAAAGATTGGGGTGGGAGAAAATTTCGAGGCGCTCGTCCCAACTAGGTTGATGCGAGTCGCTTACCTACAAAACACACACTCCTCTTTTATAAAAGAACTATTCACAAATCTGGAATTGCTCAAACGTTACAATATTCAATTACAAGAAACTAGAGGCCCCGGATTGATAAAGATATCCGAGGTTGTAAAAGAAATATAACGCTTATTACAAATAAAGAAACACTAGCATAAATGAATACTTTTATA
Organism: Euphorbia schlechtendalii; assembly: GCA_949673415.1. NCBI lineage: Eukaryota > Viridiplantae > Streptophyta > Magnoliopsida > Malpighiales > Euphorbiaceae > Euphorbia > Euphorbia schlechtendalii. The sequence continues at coordinate 14,021 of CATIWQ010632493.1, read as the reverse complement.
AAAGATGTCCTTCGGATCAAGAACGCCTTCAAAGACAAAACGATTCCTTCTCTTCCAAAGTAGCCAAGTAATAACGAACCAAAGGGAGGTCCCAAAGTCGCTGCTTGAACCTTGCTGAAAGAAACTTTGCCACACCTTCAAAAAATTCAGCAAAGACAACGGTGATGGAGTTAGGAAGTTTAGCCAATATAGAAAATCTTGACAAACACTAGCACTCTTCGAGCAATGCAATAAGACATGGTCAAGGCTCTCAATTTTGATGCAAAAAGGGCAAGTTACTTCTATAACGGAGTTGCAGCCGCGAGATAGGAGGAACTGACGGGTAGGCAACCATTTGTGAAATATAAGCCAAGCGAAAAACTTGATTTTCGGTAAAAGACATGCACTCCAAATTATATTAAAGTCTACAGCTGGTTTTGGCTATCTAGGAGTGTTGTAATATTCATGGAAAAAGGAGGCTGCTGTGAATGAACTATTGCTGGCGAAGCTCCACACCATTTTATCAGCAGCGGGACCAAACTGCAGTAGCAAAGATGTTGCAGCTGTACTAACAGCTGGTTGCAGCAGCCATGACTGAAAAGTTGGGGCTGGAATTATAGCAAGCAACGTTTGTTGAGGGTCCAAGGCTTGAACTGAAGAGGCCTACTGCAAAAGTGATGGGTTTGAGCTTGCAATCCAGCCGCAAAGGAGCCCTCAATGTTCATGAAGAGATAAGCGCAATGATCACTTCTAAAAGGGCCTGGATATACATTGAGCAGAGAGGATAAAATGATAGCCCCGTTCAACACTACACGACTTCATATTACAAATCATGAAAATGTCTGGGAACAAGAAAGCAAGAGATTGGTTCAAGGTCCAATTATCATGTCAAAAAGATGCTTTAATTCCATTCCCTATTAAGACATGACTGTTTGTGATTAGAAAGTCCCGAAAATTAGCTCTTTGGAAGCAACATGCCACAATGTTCCTCCAAATTGGCGACAGCTTTGAAGAATCCGCCTCCTTGATATCGTTCCAAGTTAAGAATCCATGTGCGTCAACACAAATTGAGTGCCATAACGAATCATTATTATAATCTCTTAATTTCCAAAGCCACTTACAAAGTAGGCTACAATTTACTAGATCAAAATTGCGAATATATAATCCCCTAAGACACAATGGTAAATTAATCATATCCCAACTCACTTTGCAAATACCATTCAAATTAGAGTCACCATGCCACAAGAAATTCCATACTAATTTAGTCAAATTAACATTGATCGAGGATGGCAATCGAAACAGCAACATTATATAAATTGGGAGAGAAGCAATTACCAATTTAATTAGCACAAGTCTACCTGTATAAGAGAGGCATTTACCTTTCCAATTTGAAAACCGCTTCTTGAACATCAAAATTAATGGATCCCAAGATGCAATTGGCAACCGATTAATGTAAGGAGGGGGGCCAAGATAAGTAATTGGGAAATTTTCTACTCGACACCCGAGAGATGCAACGCTTGATTGTAACAGAGTTTCCGAATAATTAATTCCGAGGAGAGAGCTCTTGTGATAGTTTATTTTGAGGCCCGAAATCAGCTCAAAACATTTCAAAATTCGCATGAAAGGAACAATTACAATTGAATCGGTCGGAAGAAAACATAGCGTATCATCAGCGAATTGAAGTAACGAGATGTCTCTTTGGGAAGACTCCAATTTGAAACCTGGAATTAATCCCTCATTGATGCTTGAGTCTACAAGTTGTTTTAGTCCCTCTACTGCTAAGACGAAAATAAAAGGCAATAGTGGATCACCCTGTTTGAATCCTCTCTGTAAACGAATCTTAGCACTCGGAACGCCATTAATGAGGATCGACGTGCTCGAGTTTTTTCTACAATTGGAGATCCAAGAAATCCATTTATTATCAAATCCCATTCTCGAGAGAACCGCATCGATAAATTTCCACGAGACACTGTCAAAGGCCTTATGAAATCAAGTTTCAGCACGAGATACGATCGATGGGATGAATGAACATGATTAACAATCTCTGAGGCTAGGAAGGAGCAATTATGAATGCTACGCCCTTTGATGAAGGTGAATTGATTATCCGAAACTAGATGGGGTAGAATCGGTTGTAGCCTTGAAGTTAGAAGCTTTGCCACTATTTTATAAACACCATGGATTAGAGCAATCAGCCTAAATTCGGAAAGTGTGGCTCCTGGTTTTTTTGAAATCAAAACTGTATAAGATCCCTTAATACTCGAAGGTAGCTTGTGAGAGGAATGAAAGTCGTTAATGAGCGCCATGATGTTGGGCTTAAGGTCATCCTAGAAGCGCTTGTAGAAGAAAAAATTAAAGCCATCGGGTGCTAGTGATTTATTCTCGCCACATTTCAACACGCAATTCCACACTTCCTCCTTTGAAAAAGGCTCAATTAAAGATAAATTTTGCCTTTCAAAAACCCTTTTGAAGTTCAAATGGCAGAGTGAATAAGGAATGTCAGGGGCAGTAGCAAACAATGATGAGTAATAATTACGCGCCGCGTTGTTAATGTCCTCAATGCATGAGGTTAAGCTCCCGTCAATTTCCAATTATAGAATCTAATTATTACGGTAGTGGGCTGATGCCATTCAGTGAAAAAATGAGGTGTTGTTATCCCTTAAAAGAGTCCAAGAGACCCTCGATTGTTGATGTCGGAGGCATTCTAGGCCGTTACGTAGCTGCTGCAATGCCAATTTATGCTGCTGCAATTGCGAAGATATTGCGGCAGATAGAGGCCAGATTATGGTATTGGAAGTGTAGTCAAGAACCACCGAGTCAAGATCCTTAATTCACCACTCAAGATTGCTAAAGTGAGCTGAGTGCCATGGTTTAATAGCCTTGCCAAGACATTGAAGACGATAAGCCAAATCTTTATTCCTGTGTAAAGTTTGAATTTCAACCCAAGATTGTTTAACAATGGGAAGGAATTCCTTATAATCTCACCAAAGATTTAACAAGCAGAATGGGCGCAGTCCAGAGAGGGGGGCTGATGTTGATCGAAAAATCAATGGTAAGTGATCCGAGAGAGCAGAATCAATGGTGCTTACTGACATGTTTGGCCATAAATCCGAGCTGCCCAAAGATGATAAAACACTATCTATGCAGGGAAAAGAGATGGAGTTGTGCCAAGTATAATTGCGGCCATGTAACGGAAGATCTAATAGCTCTCCTTCACGAACAAAGTCCTGGAATGCAGCCATGAAAGGTGATGATCTGCCACTGGACCTTTCTAGGGCAACAAGGACCTCGTTGAAGTCACCGCATATTAACAAATTCTGTAATTCCTGAGTGTTAGGAAGTAATTCATACCACAAGGCATTTCGAGAATCACCATTCGTGGGACCATAAAGAGTAATTATATGATGCTCGGTTTGCACCAAAGTGTATCTGAATAAGACCCGTCTTTCCGAAGATTGAATTACACTTCCATGAATCGTTGCCGAGTTCCAAGAGAAAAGTAAACCACCTGAGAAGCCATGAAACGGAACGAAGAAAAAGTCATGATTATTATGCCCCCAAAAATTACGAACAACATAGTCCGGGATTAAGCTCGTTTTAGTCTCAACTAAAATGAACACATTCACTTTGAATTTATTAATGCATTTGCGAATAAAGGTTTGTTTCGAACTATTACGCAAACCTCCTTGACAATTGCAGTAAAATAAGTTCAATGATATAAAGAAAATAATAAAACCTCGAGGGTAGACTCCCTTAGGATGTACCTACCGAGCCCATGGATGCCAAAATTACTTCTCTATGCTTCTCATTAAAAACTCCTAACTTCTTTCCAACCTCAAAGACCTGTCCATTATCATTTCTTGGCAAATTGCGAGATAAAAGAAACACTCTATTCATGTTACGAATGTCTAGTTCAAAAGAGGACTGATTTAATTCTGAATTCCTAGGGTCACTACTGCCAACTGAGTTATCTGAAGTATGGTTGGGGATCGAGGCTGAACTAGTTTGCAACTCCATATCATCGGAGGTTGAACCAACCCAGCGATTCAACCGAGTGTCATAAACTGCTACCACTGCTGGCAGTGAGGGTGAACTGCCCGGTTCTGAACTAGTTTCTGAGCTAGAAGAAGAAGCACGGTGGTGGTGGTTTCCGCAAGCAATCGCTTGTATGAAGTTGACATGGACTGGGTAAATATGATTGCTGATATTAAGGTTGAAAGTATGGTTGGTGAAGCCAAGTGGTGCTGAAATTAAGCATGATACCACATCTAATCTCTCGAGTGAATCAAAGTCGAAATCAACGTGGATGAGACCTCCAATTAAAGCCGAAAGATGCTAAATTAAAGGTAACGTGATCATTGCCGGGGGAATACCAAGGAAGTCAACATAAACTAAGCATTCCGATTGAGTAATCTTTGATGAAAACACCAAAACATCTGAAATAATATCGCTAAGCAAGTGCCAATCACTTTCAATAGAAGCTGCCACTGCATCCTTCGAGAAGAAGGCAATTACCACGTGATCACCCCCCAAAGGAGCGATGAATTTGAAAGCAAAATTTCGATCAATTATAAAATCATTAAGTCTCAGGATTAAAGCCAAATTACTGACCTTCATAATACAGGAAAGAGTGGTCCAGTCCGCTTCTAAAAAGGTGGTGTTGTCAACAAGAACTTCCTAAGTAAACTGATTGTTTGAAACAACTTCCGCATATGAACGTCCACCTCTCGGTGATTCACGGAAAGTGGATTTCTGAGGTTTCTTAGTCTAAGATTGGGACTTATTCTGGGTTGGAGCAGGGGTTGGGGATGGGGCTGCAAGCTGGTCATTCCTAGCTTTAAAATCTCTTAAACGAATGTTTCCAATGGATACGGCATTAAGACGGTAAAGAGCCTCTTAGAAGGGGATCGAACCGTCAAGAGTGATGAAGCCAAAGTTCAGATTTTTGGTGTTTCTCTTCTTGGCTGTGTAAACCGAGCCATGTACGCCATACTTAGGAAACACTCGACGCATGGCTGAAGCATCATGAGAGTTAGGGTAATTCTCAAAGTAAGCTTTTTGTTTCCTAGGGTTCAGATTGAGAAGGTCGCGTGGGTGGCAGGGTTGGGGCTGGGTTTTGCTGGATTGGGTGGCAAGGTGGGGCTGGGTGGTGGCTACAAGTTGCCGGCGGCTTTGGGTGAAGGTGAGGTGCGCCGCCATTAGGGTTTTGATACTACGACGAGTAAGATCCTTTGAGGTGTTAATTATTGACAGACAATTTTTTGGTTATAATATCACTCGAAAAATATGATATCGAGAATAATGGAGCAGGAAAAGACTTATCGATAGTGGTAATCAACAACTGATTTCCTACACATTGAAAGATCCCAAAGTATTCGCACATTTAGTAATGCCTTTGCAGTTTCCATATTTCTCAAGGCTTTTGCATTCATCAATATTTAGCATCATTAATATTGATAAGCCAACAGAAAAATTCTAGATACTAATAATAGTGACAATAACAACGGTACGAACCTTCGCATCCAAGGTAAGGAATGCCCTCGTATTATTATTGCAAGTACAAAATGCTACCATTGAGCTATTGGTGGAACTACAGCTTGTGGCAGTGTTGTCCAAAGTATTTTGTTGAAATCCCTTACTGCTGAAATCACTTCGTCTAGTGTGTAGCCAACAATTTCAGTACTTGTATTATCGTACAAAAATGCAGCAGTGTTACTGGCCAACTGCTACGAAAGCGTTTCGCAGAGAGAAAAAGAAAGGAGTTCCTGTCAAGTCGAAAGGTGGAACACCTGGAAGATTTTAAAATTCGGCCCCTTCACTCTAACTCCTTCCAAACCTATATGAATAGAGAGAATTTTCAATTTGAGGCGACTCAGAACAGCTCTACTGTTGTTGCAGTCCACCTTAAACCATTTATCCATGAAACAACCGTTTACTTTCAATACCAAAAGGATACGGTATCTTAATATCTCCGCAGTGATCTGTACAACCATTGGAGGAGTTAAGAGTTCCACTTGCCAATTTGGAAAGCAGCATTAACAACTCTAATTTCATGACTTCCATTTGTTTTCTCTCTGTTTATGTGATTCCAGTTTGCAACCCTTATATTTATATATAGAGAGGACTCTCATTAATTTTCAAGCAAAATTATGGAAATAGGGTATATTATAAAACAACTGGACTAATTAATAGGTTTATATATGACACACAATAAATATTGTCAAGATTTCAATTTTTTTACTAATGTGCATAGCACGCGTTTTTTCTTTTAAATAAAATATCGAATTTCCCCAAATGGTCAAAATGTGCGTCCTCTGTAAAATTAATTAAGTTGAAAGGAATTTTTGAATGATCATGCTATTCATTATTGATATATGTTTCATGTTCCATTAATGGCCCATGAATAACAAAAATTATGAATCTTTTTTGATTCTTCTGTGTTTTCATGAATATTCTTTTGTGTTTTTAATTTGCTGTAAACAGGGTTGGTTCTCGGCATAAGATGTCTAAATTTTTCATTATTTTTACTAGTATACATAATTTTTAATAAAAAAAGTTGCTTTTATTCAAAATAAATGAATTAAAATTAAGTTGGCCCTTATTTTTCGTAAATATTAATCAAAATGATCCTTAGATCTTATTTAATTTAGGGTCCTGAAATGTTAGGACCAAGCACAAAATACGCTTACATCAGAAAAATTCACACATCACTTGTATATAGACTCGTATAAGTATGAAGGCTTCAGTCTTAGCCAATAAGTTAAGACCTTTACCATTATTGAATTCTTATGCTACTTTAATATTGTTTTATTTATTTTATTTGAATAGTCAATTTTATCGTAATTTTTCGTTGTGAATTCCTTCCATTTTATGTTTTTTCCAAATGCATATGGTGTATATAGACTCGTATAAGTATGAAGGCTTCAGTCTTAGCCAATTAGTTAATAGCTTTACCATTATTGAATTCTTATGCTACTTTAATATTGTTTTATTTATTTTATTTGAATAGTCAATTTTATTGTAATTTTTTGTCGTGAATTCCTTCCATTTTATGTTTTTTCCAAATGCACATGGTGTCCCCTCAACTTGGCACCGAAATTCATGCCGTGCCACAATTTTAAGTGTTACACTTTTCCACCTGAAGCATTCAAAACTAACATAATTTACCTCCTACATATCACATATCAGTTTCTGATTGACTTTCAAATATGTCAAACTAAAAAATGTCATTTTTTAGTTTGATTTCTCCAACCTAGAAACTCATATATGATATTGAAGAGGTAAACTGATGCACAAAAGTTCATAGTGTAAAGTGCTAACACTTAAAATTTATGGTGTACATGAATTTAATGCCGAGGAAACTTATGGATTTTTCAATTTACATTTATTGGATATTTGTGTTTGCTCGATTCATTTTAAATAGTAAAATTGTATTTAATTGATTCTGCATATAATGGAGAACAAAAATCAAGGGTACATTATTTAGGATTGTATAAAGGTTTTAAGAAACTACTCGAAAATGTCTTTTTTTTATGAGGGCGAGAGTGACGTTAAATCGCTCAATGATCCACAGCTTACATAGCACCTTATAGGGGCACACACAGGATGAACATACCAAAGGGGGACGTTGTCCTTCCTCACTCCTCTAACCCCCCCTCCCCTTAATTATATTTATATAAATTAAAAGGTAAAGAATCCTTGATCTCAAGGTGAGATCAAAGAAGAGTCAGTTACATGACAATAATAAATTCAGAAAGTTAAAACACTAAAAACAACAAAACGTAAACTCTAATTGTTATATTATGCAATATAATTTAATAAATTTATGTATGTATTAATATATTTGGTTATGTAGTTAGGACTCTCTTCGTAATTATGTAGTTAATACTACAATTGGGCATTACCTATTAGCTTAAGCTTTTAGGTCTAATGGTTTTATGACATGGTATTAAGGTGGCTTAGGCCTAAAGGTCGATTTGAATCTTGACAGTTTCATTTGTTGAAATAAATTGCAACACATATCCGAATGGGTCTATGTTGTACCCGTTTTAAGCCCAAGGGGAATTCGAGTGCGGGGTAGTGTTAGGAATAATATAAATACTATTATTGGGTCTTACCTATTAGCTTAATTAAGTTTTTAGATCTAAGGGTTCCATATGACTCTTCTGATAGCACAACTAGCACAAATGGAGTTCAGATCTCCTTTATTGGAATCAAATTTAATTTGTTGACTACGTAAAATACGATTAAAAACTGGAAGAGATAGATGGCCAAGTTGTTAATGCCAAGTGTATAGAGAAGTAAGATGACAGTGGACCAATGCACAAACGCCTAGAGGAAGAGAGTAAAGGCCATGGGACAATGATTCCCACTAGCCGCCGCTGATTGCCACCACCTCTTCCCTTTCTTTGATAGTTTTTTGCTTAATTTTTTTATCATGGCCTCTGATGGGAATCAAAGTAATGCAATCTCCACCACTATAGTCGCAACAACCACCATATAAACAGTCGCTAACCCCTCATACTCGCATTAGCTCCCCGTCAAGCTAGACTCATCCAACTATGTTCTTTGGAGAACACTCATCAGCACAATGAGTGCTGGTTGTTGGCTGTACGCCTACATCAATGGCAGCCAAATTGTGCCAACAGTGATGCTCGCCAACAAGCAGCCAAACCTGGTGTATGCAACATGGTTTCGATGAGATAAACATGTGATGTCTTGGATTTTCAACTCTATTTCACATTCCTTATTACTGCAAATTATTGGCAGAACTACAGCTTGTGCGGTATGACTCAAGTTAGAACAAACATATGTCACAATTTCAAATGCTCGGATTAGGGAGCTCAAGCAGCAACTCCATTCGATCGTGAAGTTGCAAACTGAGAGTGTAGTTGAGTATATGCACCGAGCCAAGTCAATTTCACACCGCTTGGCTGCACTACGAAGTCCCATCACCGAAGATGATCTTGTTGACACAATCCTAGATGAGAGATGAGGGCCATTACATGATATTTTTTGTACATTTTCTGCATGTACATTTGGATTTGATGACCTTCTTGGTATGTTGTTGATTGAGGAATGCCACTTGCAGTGGGAGAGAGCAATCCTCGATGATCTAAACAGCCCCACAACTCACTGTACTATGTGAACTAACTCAAGAGGATCTCGAGGACGCGGTAGAGGTCGCGGGTAGCAGCGGTAATTTTATAATACACAACAGCCAAGATGACAGCCCGAAACTTATTCCAGCTCTCAAAATAATGGGGGTATAGATTAGGCTGATAAACAGTTCAAGCACCGTAAGACATCTCAAATTTCGCTGCCACAATTATCAAGGACATTAACATATGGCATGACAATGCCCAACATCGAAAACAACCCTATACCAAAACTCACCACCAACGTCCCATCACATAACCGTGAACTAAACTGAAATACTATGTCTAATGCATAGTGGAGCAACTCATCATTTAGCTACGGACTTGGTGTGAGCGAACGACATTCTACTCGCGCGGTTACCGAGAGGCGTCGGCCCCGTTAGATGGGGCGTGGGGTTTTCGAAAATGTGTTATTGTGAAAAGGATTCCAAATACTCGAGGCCTAAACCTCTAGCCTACGTTATACAGAGTCATCACATTGGAAATTCGGTACAGACTAGATCCGTTAAGCTAAACGATACTGTAGTATAGAGATTCGGGTTCGGATGAGTCACTTATTTCGTCGTTATTTAAGTCATATTAGGCAAGTTCTACCGTATTCCAATATTGTGATATCCCGTTCTAAATCATTTTCGAGTTATATAAAGCAATAAATAAATAAATACGAAAAGCAAACACGTAGGAAAGTAAATGCACCTAGTTTTAGGGGGGATTATTTACATATTTTGGGGATGGGGAAAAAAATTGCCTAAAATACATGAGACCTAGGTAAACAAAAACATTCATGTGCTATTATACAACCGATCTAATAAATACATAATTTTTATTAAAGTACGATACCCGAAAGAAAATAAATCATAACATACATCTAACCTAATCTACTTGCATCCACAAAGGTTAGCACAATATATTTTCACAACACAAGTATGTGCCAATGTACTAAGTATGTTCGGTTTGAATATTTGGAAGACCTATGTGGTCGAGTTAAATGAAAAGTGCTTACAAAGGCTCGTGATTTTTGTTATAAAAATGATCCATTTTTATACAAGTATGTTGCTCGTTTTATTAATGAAAATGCCACATGTGAATTTTGTCAAGTCGGATATCCGGGAACGGGGCGTTCCCTTTGTATGGGTTTCCTAAAACAATATTAGAAACATAAATCTAGGTTAAACATGCATGGCATAACTATTATTTTGGTTAGCAATGGTAATGATGTCATCCATATCATTAACGACTTCCCCGTGAAGGGCGATATAGATATGGATGACTTGAAGCACTTCCGTTGCCACTCCAAACCTCTATCCACATATTAGTACTTTGAAAAATACTCATATATAACTTGTAAATGAGCTCTATGTGAGAGTTGGTTACCACACTCAAACGGAGCGAAACGAAGCAAATACACAATTCTGCAAAGGTGAGGTTGGTACTGATGTTAGTAAGGTCAGAATCGACATTTTCCTAGTGCCAATACCGACTTCTTATATGTCGATACCGAAGTAGATGGTCCAGACCTGCAGAAGACCATAACTTTCACTATGCTAATCGGATTCAAACGATTCTTATTAGTCTAGAAAGCTCATGATATGTTTAAGATATTGAAAGTGGCAAAATTAAGTTTTAAAAACAATTTTTACTGAGAAAAATATCCAACAATCCGCATTGTCGAAAACAGAGAGTGATAATTTTACGTAACTTCAAAAAAACATAATTTTATTTATACTTATCTGTTTTAAGTGATCTTTATCATTCCAGAAACCTCATGATCTAAGGAATTTAATAAAAATAATGAAATACATCAGAAAATTCTTTGTCATATCCAGAACTGAAAACATTAACATTCTGTCCACGAAACCGAAACAAATCTGTACAAAACTTTGAAAATTCATAACTTTTTATATACTTATCCGTTTCAAGCGATCTTTATCATTTTAGAAACGTCATGATGTGTAGATCCTTTTGATTTAAATAGAAGTCTAAAAACTGTAGAAAATAAAATCTAAAATTACGGAATAGTTTGAAACACGAATATAAAAATGATCGAAATCATATCACGAAACGAACAATCATGTAAATGAATGCCTGGATTCTAGGAACTCAGAGGCTTACCCCGTAGTCCTAAATCCATTTATTCAAGGCCCATGAAGTCCTCTGGGAAGCTCTCCTTGTTTCTTTTTGTTGGTTGGTTAGTTTGATGTCAAAAATACTTTGAATAAAGTTTTCTTTCCACTTCGAATCAAAGGAAAAGGTTCCAAATGGTGTAGTAATAGAATGGTAGATGAAAGATAGTGGTAGTTCTAGCTTTAAACTCCTGAGACTATTTTCCAAAGCCAAATCCTCGAGAACTTAACTTTCTCATAAGATGCATAAAAATGAACTTGAAGAAAAAGTTTCTTCTAAACCTCAAGTTTGCTTAGTTTTCTTCTAAACCTCAAGTTTGCTTAGTATGTGACTAAACTTCAAGATTGCTTAAAAGATGAATAAATGAACTTAAGAGAACCAAGTTCATACCATTTGCATGAACTTAAATCCCAAGTATTTGGATGTTTAAAGCTTACTTCTTCACTCAAGAACACCTTTAAACACTCAGGAACACAAGTTTTTTCTCTCAAACTCAAGTTTTTTAGCCTTTTTGATGGAACTCTCTCCCTTGCAACCTCTATGCACAAAAATCTCTTCCTCCCCCCTCTCTTTACTACCTTTTCTTTGTTTATATGAGCTTCCATCAATCCGAAGTCAAAAAGCCTACTCCTTAGCCTTTTCGACCTTTCCTTTTTTTTTCTCCACTTATGTCCCCTCCATCATTATGGAGGGACCTTTCTAGCCACCCTATAGTATAGTGAGTGTGGCTTATGTCAACCTAAGGTGTATGGGGCCTAGAGAGACTATGTGTTCAATTATTCTGAAAATTCTACAATTGTGCTGCTGCTAACTTAGCAACATCGGTACCGATGTTGCAATGCCGACACCTATATTGGCAACATTGGTACCAATGTTACTAACATCGATGTCGGTGTTGAATTTTTTATCTAACTTTGGTTCAAATTGGACTTGGTTACTACTGGGGTGGCAATATCAGTGTCAATGTGGCAATATCGACACTAATGTTGCCAATGCCAACATCGATGTTATCACATCTGTATGGGCATTTGGTTTAATTTTATCTGAGACTTGAATGGTTTAAATGAAGAAAGGTTGCCTAAGGTTTGTAAGAAATGAGGAATGCTTCTCCCGAGAACCTTTGAGACCTTGTCAAAGTGTAAGACTGGCAAAGGAAATAAATTACAGCTTCATCATTAAACTCGCGAGTGAGGATCAAAATCCCATGCTCATAGGCTCCCCCTTGTGGGATCACTGCTTATATGAGATCAGTATGGTCCCATGATTGAAAGAGTAGCTTGGTTAGAGATGATACCTGATCGGTCACGGTGGGCACTTCCCAATGTGGGGTTTTTGTGATATTCCTTGGCCTTACATCCTAATACCTTATTGGTGCTACTGGTCTTCCCATGCTTCTTGTGAGTTGCCTATTCATCAATAGTTTCCCCTTGAATGTCGATCTTTCGCTCGTCGTAATAGATAAGGAAAAATTTGAAAGAGGTACGGACTGTAGAAAGTTTCTTGACTACAATAAGTCAGAAAAGATGAGGAATGTAGAAAGTTACATGACTGTAATAATTTAGGAAAGGTGCGGATTGTAAAAAGTCCATTGATTGTAATAAGTTGAAAAAAGGGCGGATTGTAGAAAGTCCATTGACTACAATAAGTCGAAAAAAGATGCAAATTGTAGAAAGTCCATTAACTATAATAAGTCAGGGAAGGTGCGGACTATAGAAAGTCCATTGACTATAATAAGTCGAAAAAGGTGTGGACTGTAGGAAGTCCATTGACTGTAATAAGTCAGAAAATGTATGGATCATAGAAAGTCCATTAACTGTAATAAGTCGGGAAAGGTGCGGACTATAGAGAGTTCATTGATTGTAATAAGTCAGAAAAGGTGCAGATTGTAAAAAGTTCATTGATCGTAATAAGTCGGAAAAGGTGCGGACTATAGAAATTCCATTACTGTAATAAGTCAAAAAAGGTGCGAACTATAGATAGTCCATTATTGTAATAAGTTAGAAAAGGTGCGGATTGTTAAAGTTCATTGACTATAATAAGTTGAGGAAGGTGTGGACTGTAGAAAGTCCGTTAATTGTAATAAGTAAGGAAAGGTGCAAACTGTAGAGAGTCCATTGATTGTAATAAGTCGGGAAAGGTGCAGACTGTAGAGAGTCCACTGATTGTAATAAGTCGGAAAAGGTGTGGACTGTAGAAAGTTCATTAACTGTAATAAGTTAGAAAAGGTGCGGACTATAGAAAGCCCATTGTCTAAAATAAGTCGAGGAAGTTGTGGACTATAGAGAGTCCATTGACTATAATAAGTCGGGAAACGTGCAGATTTTAGAGAGTCTATTGATTGTAATAAGTCAAAAAAGGTGCTAAATAAAAAGTCTATTAACTGTAATAAGTCAGAAAAGGTGCAGACTGTAGAAAATCCATTAACTATAATAAGTCGGAAAAGGTGCAGACTGTAGAAAGTCCATTGACATTTATAAGTCAGAAAAGGTGTGAACTATAGAAAGTCCATTGATTGTAATAAGTCGGGAAAGGTGCGGACTATAGAGAGTTCACTGATTGTAATAAGTTAGAAAAGGTGCTGACTATAGAAAGTCCATTGACTATAATAAGTCGGAAAAGGTGTGGACTGTAGAAAGTTCATACTATAATAAGTTGAAAAGGTGCGGACTGTAGAAAGCCCATTGATTGTAATAAGTCAGGGAAAATGTGGATTGTAAAAAGTCCATTAATTATAATAAGTTAGAGAAAATGAGGACTATTATG
>CATIWQ010632447.1:0-19096 GCA_949673415.1 Euphorbia schlechtendalii | reverse complement strand
CTTTTTTCTTCAAAGAAGCTCTATATAGATCAACAAGATGTTTTAGAGTACGACATACGTGAGACCAGTGCCATGAACTTCTACATCTAAAACAAATATTGTCATGGTTTTGTTTCACCTTCTTAGAGTTCTCACCATTATGGACCTGTTTAGTATTATGAAAATGTGGTGATAAATTAGCTCCATTCCTACCACCATGACGTCCTCTACCGCCACGACCTCCTCTGCCACCACGACCTCTCATTCCACAGCCTCGTCCATTATTTTGATAATATGTCACATTCACTTCAAGGAATGGACTAGCACCAGTTGGACGAGATTGGTGGTTTTTCATCAAGAGCTCATTGTTTTGTTCAGCCACAAGTAAAAAAGAAATTAGTTTAGAATATTTTTTAAATCCACACTCTCGATATTGCTACTGCAGGAGCACATTTGAGGCATGAAAAGTGGAATATGATTTTTCCAACATATCCACATCAGAAATTTTTTCTCCACATAATTTCAATTGAGAACTAATTTTGAATAGAGCTGAGTTATACTCGGTTATAGATTTAAAATCTTGCAATCTCAAATGAATCCATTCATACCTAGCTCTTGGGAGGATCATAGTTTTTTGGTGTTCAAATCGTTCTTTCAGGTCATTCCAAAGAACTAATGGGTCCTTAACAGTGAGATACTCAGTTTTCAATTCTTCATGTAGATGATGCCTAAGAAAAATCATTGCTTTTGAGAGATCCTGCAGGGATGCTTCATTTTCTTCTTTAATAGAATCTCCAAGATTCATGGCATTCAAATGAATTTCAGTATCAAGTACCCATGACAAATAATTTTTGCCAGAAATGTCAAGGGCTACAAATTCCAGTTTGGTGAGATTTGACATTATCACTACACAGAAAAATAAAACTTTGTATGAGCTAAATATCATTTAAACAAAGAAAAATATATATATTCTTTCGAGAATATTTATATATATAAAAAAATATTGGTATATCCTTCAAGGATACAATTACATAAATATTCTTCAAGAATATGAATCAAACTTATTTGTTATATCCTTTAGGGATATATTTACAAATATATTCTACACGGACATATAAATTAAAATTTATCATAACAAAAAAAATAAATAACATTACAGAAAATAAACATCAAATGATAGGAATAATAATAAAATACCTTCAACAAAATCACCGATGTAGAGACTTAGCGTGTTATAAACAGCTTGAATGAGATTGTCCACTTTGGCGCCGTTCACGGCCAACCTCACGGCTTTAAAACGCGTAATTCAAGTTAAGACCTTCAGGGCCCTGCTTATATATAAGCTTAGTGGATCATCCGAGAGTGATGTGGGATATTCAATCCTAACACACTCCCTCATCGCGATCATGCTGATAACGTGTTGTAAATATGCTAGAACATAAAAAGAATGAAAGAAAATAACAAGTATGTAAATCTTTGTCTTGTATTCAACATATGAAATATGTCTATATTTATAGGCATATTATTACAAGAAAATAAAAAGATACAAATTACATAATAAAGAGTGTAAGTTATGGACATCAATACAATTAACTACTAGTAACATCTCTATAATAATTCTATATTATTTCAACTGTTAATATTATCTTTTTTTTTTATATGTCATTTGTTAAATATTTAAATTAATAATTTATGTTAATATACATTTTAGATAAACCTCGACATTTATGAGGAAACTGAAGTCCATAACAATTGGAATTGTTTAATGTGTATATAGTTTTACAATGCAATGTGATATGATATTGTTTACAACAATCATATCATTTTCACATGTTAACATCTTGATTACATATCATTTACATGTTTAATTATTTAATCCACTTTTTTTTGTCATTTACACAACAATATGATCGAGTGATAAAATAATTTTCATGTAATTTATTTTGAATGATTGTTTCCTAAATTTACTATAGTTTACATGCTGAATGATCGTTATATATACTATGTTTTAACTTTTCTAATCTTCTTTCATATTTTTTGAAAAGTTGTTATACATGTAATTAAAATTTAAGAAAAATAGTTTTATTTCTTAAAACATTTACTAAAAATAAATTAAAAGATTCGACCAAAGAATAATCTGATATATAAAATTAGAAGCAATAACGGATCTAATTAAAGGTGAACGATCATGGAGTCAAGTCATCCAACATGTTGAAGAATCGACTGCTCTAGCTAATAATTATACAACATGATTCGTAGACCACTTAACATAGATAATTATAAAACTACTATAAACATATTAATAGAGTTACAGCACCTGGCGGAAAAGATTTTTATTAGCTTAATATGTCACTTAGGTAATTATAATCAAGTTCGCATTTTAATTCCCTAAAATGAACTAAGTTGTGCATTTTGCTTATGTTATGGGTTTCATTTGTTATATTTTTGTTATGTGATTTAGGAAAGAGAATTGTGTAACATATATAAGTTAGAGATAGGCTGATTGATGGTGTAGGCGAATATTGACAAGCTTAATGAAATCTCTCACTCACTCACTCTCTCTCTCTCTCTCTCTCTATTCTCTTCTTTCTTGCTCCTTAATTTAGTTTTCTGATCACCATTGTTACTGTTACTGAATTTTATCAGTAACATTTAGTATCAAAGCATCGTTTTAGGCTCCTATGCTCACTTTTGTCACCATGATTGAGGCTGAAGAAACCATTTTTCTATTGAAGTTCATAGATATGATTCAAGCTTCAAATGAAGTTTTGATACTTCTAAAGGTCGTAAAAATGATTCAGACTACTATGATGAAAATTATCTATGTCTGGTAGCTAAGATGTGACTAATCTTTAACGGAATGGATAAAGAGAAGGAACTGAAATCCGACTTGAAGAAAGTGTAGATCTAACAAGAAGAATTATAAACCTTTCATAGTATTTGGCAACTTGCTTCGCGAAGGTGAAATTTCCCCAATTCGATGGACTTAGTCTTGCGGGGTGGCTTTTCCGTTGCAATCAATTTTTCCAAATTGATAAACACCAAAGGAAGCTAATGTCAAGCTCGTATCACAACATCTCAGTGATAAGGCTTTAGAGTGGTTCAAATCATATGTTCAAGAAAGAAAAGTAGCATCAAAATAACCATGCGAGGAATTTGAAGATGTTGTGCGAATCAGATTAGGGAAAAGATTTATGATAATTCTACGGCTAATCTCAAACCTTTAACTCAAACAGGGCTATTGCTTAAATACATTGAAGCCTTTAATGTGCGCACACACAAGTTAAGTCTATCTGAATCTAACATTTTAGGTTGCTTCATTAGTGGTCTTAGGGATGAAATCGGTTACCTTGTGTTGATGGAAGTCCTGAAAACATTGCAGCATGCCTATACCTTCTCTATGATGGAGGATACCTACTTAAACTCTATCAATCAACATTCTAGTACATTGAAAATAGAGGTGGATCTACTAAACCCATGTTCTAGGTTCCTTAGTCTCCTAAATTGATTGTCAAATGGCAGCCCCTTCTATTGCCAACTCCACTTGCAGCAAAAATGTTACCATAAGTTGCGACTCCTATGCCATAATTTGAGAATAAACCAACTCAAACTTGCAAAATAAGTAGGCTAAGTGATGTTAAAATTGTAGAAAAGAGGTGTAAACCCATTTATTTTAGGTGTGATGAACGTTATACTCAAGGTCACCAATACCCAAAGAAGTGTCTCCATTCCATATTGGTGCAGGAATGTGAAGAGGACAATGAGGGAATTGTGGAATAAGTGCCTAATATAACTGAAGAGGAATGAGTACCATTAATTTCTCTACATGTAATGAATGGATGGGAGGACACAATATTCTCCACCATACAATAGAAAAGGTACTACAAGAAGAGGAAGCTGCATCTCTTAGTGGATACAAGCAGTACATACAATGTACTAGATTTTGCACTTGTTAGGAACTTAGGATGTAAGAAAATACCTATGAGCACGGGATTTTGCTCTCTACTCATGAGTTTGATGATGAAGTTGTAATTTTTTCCTTGTTAGCTTTCTACATTTTGTAGGGTCTTGAAAAGTCTCCAAAGAAAATCTGATTTGTTTCTTAAGGCCTTCCCTTCCATAAAGCCAACTTTAAATGCAAAAAGTCTGCCCAGGAATGACATCGCCTCATGTCATTAACGACATCACAGTAGTAACAGAACCAAAATAGCACTTTTTGCAATTTTCAGATCAAAAACCAACTCCCCCCACATGCTCGGACATTTTCTGTACAAAGTCAATCCAGACACATTACCTAGGACCTATTACATCCATCTTCACATGGGATCAAGTGTTTAAAGTGAAAAAGAAAAAAGTAAAGAATGGCCTATCCTAGGGACTAAGTTGACTTTGGATTGAATGTAGCTCTTTAAAAGAGAGATGAACATTTCAGATGAAGGAAAGCTGATTTTTCATGTAAAGAGAAAGCAAGAGAGAGAGAGCTCTAAGAAAAGTTTGAATTTGAAGTGTTCTTGAGTTTTCTTGGTGTTCTTGATCTCTTTGGCAACTAAGTTAGGGTCTTTTAACTCATATAAACTTAAAGTTCTAGAATTAGAGAGTGTAAGTTCATTAATAGGGCATGAACTTGGGTTATTTAGGAGTTATTTAGGCAAGTTTGAGGTTTAGTCTTCATAAAAACCAAGTTGAATTCTGTAGGAAATCAGGCAAGCATTGAGGTTTAGAGTTTCTTTGACCACTTCTTCTAAGTTCTAACTCAACAGAACTTAGTGTAAGTATTCTTAACAAGTATCTCCACTCATTTAGAATACTTGTTCCTTCCATTCATTTTCAACTGATTTTCTAGTTTTAAGCCTTTTTTGAAGTCTACACTTGATAGAAGAAGGATTATTACCTCGTCAAGACTCAAATTCAGGAAGTTTTCATTTCCCTCAAAGAGTAGACTGTAACTCTTCACTTTTCAACAAAACCACAAATTGAACAAAAGAAATGAGGAGGACTTTCTGGAGATTTTCGTGGACCTAGCAAAGTGGATTCATGGCTATAGGGTAAGCCTTTGAGTTCCTAGAGTCGTGTCTCACTTGTTTATACCTTGTGTATATGCTTGAGATGTGAAAATGTAAAAATATAAAAAATTGAAAAATCTGTCTATTTTGACTCTGTAATGCCATTAACGGCATTGCAATGCCGTTAATGACATCGCTAATTTTGTTAACAACATCAGCAATGTCGTTAACGGCATTGCGTTCCAGGCAGAATACAAGCATAATGTTCGAAAAATTTTCAAACTTCGTTTTATGTTGAGGAGAGTCAGTGGTGACTATTTAGATATAAAATCTAAGTTTTTATGTAACATAAGATGTATGTTTGAGGATTTTACGAACATAAATTTGGTCTGAAAGGTGTTCAAACGGTTAAAGTTGGTTCCCCTTTACTGGTATATTTTGCCAACTTTAACGGTTTCCTTTCAGGACGGGTTCAATAATGTCATTTTATTTGTATATTTGGACTTAGATTTATTTTCACCAATAATATTGTGAAATGCATTAGGAAACCCTGATGAAGGGAACTAAAGTTCCCAGATAACTGACCCGATAAATATTCACATGTGGCATTTTCATTAATAAAATTGTTAAATAACTTATTTGTAGAAAATGAACCCTCTTTACATGAAAGAATTTTTAAATCTCTCGATGTTTTAAATTAGACCTCTCGGGTCTTGCAAAAGATCAAAACCAGCATACTTGCAATTATGTGTGATATGTCGTATTTGTGCTAACCTTTGTGGATGCAGTTAGTTTAGGATAGATGTATGTTAGGATTTAATTTCCTTCGGATATCGCATTTAATTTTGAAATCAAATGTAATATTTATTAGATATCGATTTATTTTAGGCGATTGTATCCCTTAGATCTCAATGTATTTAGGCGATCTGTAATCCCCCATCCCAAAAATGTAATTAATCCCCCATAGATAAGGCGCATTTAATTTCCTATGTGTTTACTTTCCACAATTTATTTACCATTTTATGCATGTTCGATAAACTAAAACATAAACCGAAAATATCTAGTTTAGTTCAAATATTATATATGTGGTTTCTAGCGTAGTGTAATTTAACTCAAATGACAACAAAGTAAGTAATTCGTTTGAACATAAATCTCTGTTCTATGGTATGAATTAGGCAAACGAATCTAAGCTGTACCAAATTTTCCCGGAAGAGCTTATTTGGGTGGCAACTTTGTAACATAGACTAGAGATTTAGGTATCGAGTCTTTAAAATTGAAAATCATTTTCAAGCATCTCAACTTTAAACTGAGATTTCTTTTTTCAAAATCCCTATTCCCGTCTCACGAGGGGCCGGTGACCGCGCTGGTCAAACATCGTCCGCTCATAGTGGCGACTTCACTAGGGACATGTTTTTATAAAATTAAAACAAGTTTGAAAGATTTTAGATGAGTATTGAAAAGTCATCAAATGAGTTAATCCACATTTAAAATATCGAGCAAAAGCATATGCATTAGATGGCTTAGCCTTTAAGATTAGGATGCCCTATTTATCGTGAAGCTTGCGAAAGTATCATTTACGACCCCATGGCGACTAAAGATACTTAGCGAGTGGATCATTTGTTTCCATATCCCATGTACCTCCCTCATTTGCACCTATTTAGGGAGAGGATTGGAGTGTATCATAGTACAACAAGAACCTTCTACATCAACAGCCCATAACCAAACTCATATAAGGAAATTGTAGGCACTGCCTATAAGTTTACCAAACAAATGCATCGACAATAGGTGGGTTACACATTCCACTATGCTGAGATGCAGGTTCGCTCATTTATACTTCACGGTATTAAGATGATCCAAGCATAGATTTAGAAGCCTAACCCTTACATGCGGGAGATATAAGATTGGAAGTGGTACGTTGTATGCTATGTGCTATGTGTTCATTTCATCACCACGTTTATTTTGTGTTAAGCATCATGCTAACCACAATTTGTTATGCAGATACAAATTATACACACACACATTTCATTACCCCAATATCACCAACCTAGATTTAGAAAGACGCGATGAGACAACGTCACTAAGGGTTAGCATCACCCATGGTTATGGTAGTGCCTACTTGGCACTCAAACCTATCTATTTGAAGTCATGAAAACCATTGTGTACAACACAATACTTTACCCAAACTCGAACCTAGATCTAGAAGATGCGAGGAGACAGTGTCACCTAGGGTAGGATCACCCATGGTTATAGTAGTGCCTGCTCGGTACTTGAAACCTCTACCCGTTTGAAGCTATAAATCATAGGGTATAACATGCTGTTTTACCCAAATTTGAACTCGTAGAGAGAAATCCATGGTGATTAGTTCTCAGAATCGAAAGTGTATTATCACCTTGTTATTTTTAGATTGTTTATTCCAAAATGATTGGCAAATTTACCACCTTCTTGCCAAAACGGCACCCCTCTACATATTACCACATGGGCTGTGTAGTAAACCTTAATCATGGTTAGTTTTTTTCAAATGAATTGACAAACAAACCCTTTCGTATCCCTGTGATGTGGTCTCCCTAATGACTTTGAGATATCTTATTACCAGATGGTTAATAAGTAACCCTCGCCAATTTGTTCAAAAAGGATTGGCAAACCCACTTACCCTTGAGCTAGCTCCCTAAGCTGGCGATAATTTTTTTATCATAGCATACTAACCCTTATGTCGCAGCCATTGCATGAACATTTCACGCATCAATCTCAAGTTAGTCAAGCATGCATCTCATTTTTTATGGTGGTTGGTTCTATTTGCTTCAGCTAAGGCTTAGAGGAGGTTAGTTCATCATCTCAAACGGATCTCTGATAAGTGTATAATTACACTTATTATCATGATATTTTCAATTATAAAATGATATGGTTTTGAGTCATTTTATACTTTATATAAAAGATTTCACGTGGTATGTAGTTGTTTTTTATGCAAGTGCAAAAACTAGGTGAATCTTGGGAGTAAAATGATCAAAGATGGAATTTTATGTAAAAAGAGTGAAAAAGGTGCAAAAAGATGTATGGAACACAAGGATTTGGCTTAGGATTGGAGTTGTCAAAAATCGGCAAAGTTGCAAAGAAGAATTATGAAAAAAAGCATTGTTCACGATCGTGACATGTAATTCACGGTCGTAACTTGTCACCCTTCATAAATAGAAAGTTGCCAACCATTGTTCACGATCGTGACATGTAATTCACGATCATGACTTGTGATGGTTATTGGTTATCTCTTCTCAACTACTAACCGCCGGATAAGAACGATCAACCGCCATCAACTACGAGACAAAAAAACACCTTTTGGAAGTAGACCAATCACAAAAAGGTGCCTTTCCATTGTGGATAAGGATGAACTTTGCATCCAATCACATTGAAGTGATGCGACCCTTCGCTAATGGACATGACTCTTCGTTTGGATAGATGCAACCCTTCACACTCTTTAAATAGGGATCAAAACTCAACCATTTTCATGACATGCATGGTGGGTAATGTATAGTAGTGTGTATGCATAGATAGAGAATGAAAATAGTATAGATTTCGCTACGTTCAAAGTTATAGTGAAAAAAATGTATAAGTGATTTGATTCTTATTTCGATCACTAGATTTCTCCACAAATTCAAGTGATTTTTGAATGAGTGTAATTGCAAAGCACTTATCAATAAAAGTTTTCATTCGTCAACATTCATTTGTTTTGATATTCATAAAGAATAACATCCTAGCGGAGGTTCTGTACGAATCGAGACCGAATTCAAAGCAGACGTAGGAATTGCGAGAACTGACTACTCCCATTAAAGAGTGGATACGATTTGATCAACTTTAGCTTTCACTTACATACCTTACAACTTTACTTTGTTTTCTACTTATACTTTCTATTTCAAAGTTTATGATATGTCTATGTGTCATAACGAGAATTTCATCTTGCGTCATTTATATTAATCAAGTTATATGCTTTCGAGTTAACTTTAATTTTAGGGTTAACAAGATTGTGTATAGTCACTGGATCTGTGATTATAATGCTATTTAGTGAGCCAACATTTTTGGAATGTTAACTTGCTAAATATGGCTATGTGAGAGCGACCCGTACTAAGCATAGTATTATTGTTATCTAGGTTCTTATAAGTGTCATAATTTGTTCACCCTATATCAAGAAAATTCATTTCATGTGTTTCTCTTTGGTGAATTATTGAATATTTGGGCGTCTAGAACTGTGTTTGTTGAAGTTATCTAGTGTACGAAATATTCTTGATGATTTTGCATGTTTTTCTCTACTATACTTGTTCTTAAGGAATATCTACAGAGTTTACATTTTCTCTAATCTATTCATGCATTTGTCTATTCATCAGTCTATCATCCAAACCCTCTAATACAAATTACCCTATTTCTTTTGTTCCATAACTCTAATTGGTTTTTAGAATCGAATTCCTTCCCTGTGGGATAGATATCTTTTAAAACTACATCATAACTGTATACTTGTAGTGGTCATCATTTTTCTATTTGATAAGCATTACTGACAACACTTGTTCATATTTAGAACTTTTATCTTATCAGTATAAAAGTGAGGAACAAGGTTTTTGGCACTTTTATCGAAGATAAGCTTATCGGAACGAGTATAGTCAAAATTTTGCGAACAATCTCTCCCACCGTGGCTCACTAGGTAGAATCACTAGTAGAGGGTCTTCCGCATATGGATTCAAGCAAGGATTCAGGTTTAGGGTTCTGTTCGAAGCAAAGATTAGTGTTCAGTTCAGGTTAGATTATTAACATAGTAGTGCAACAGAATATTTCAGGGGGAATTGCTCAGGGGGTTCATGATAGGCACAGCCCACCAGTTAGGATCGAGTCAAGAGATCACCAATACCCTTAATGCGGTTCTATATGGCAACCAATTTGCCTAGGTCATGCAATTCCACACCTGTCCTAGGCAGGAGGATAAGTTATCTGATTATGAACTCATTAAGAATCTTCAAGGTCCAGCCGTCGCCAACCGTTCTATGGCTAGGAGGCCAGTCTTTGTTCCTCACATATTCTTGTCATCAAGTAGCCAATTCGATGCTAGAAAATCTCAAGTGTCCGGTCAGGCAGGGAATTTCCTCCTAGGACGAGCCAGGCTAGTTTCGGTATAGGCTAGGCTTTGGGTAATAGTGGTCAAGTAGGGGTAATGGCATATCAATTGGTTTTGGATCTATCAATTCAACTCGGACCGTCAGGTTATCATCAAAGCTTTTAGCAGTTCACAGCAACAACAAAACCAAGAAGTCCAACTTGGAGTTTCATCCCCTCTATGTAGGGATTCTTTCCCATTCTGGGTAATGGGAAATTTTCAGGCTCCTTCGTTCGATTATGGTGTGAGTTTCAATGTGCCACAGGTATAGTATCCGAGTCAATTCATGGCCCAGTTTAGTTCAGTACTTCATCCCAGGGGCCCCTTCTATCCCTAGGGCCCATATGGTCAGTACGGTTTCTAGGCCAGGCAAGAGATGGGCTATTCAGTGTCCCAACAAAGTATGGAAGAATTGTAGCAACAATTTCTAGCAGCTCATGCTAATCATTACCCAAGCTTCCAGCCCAGTAGTTAATCATCACCACCGGTAGCACCAAGTGATGAGTGGCTCCTAAAAAACTTCTTGATGCTAGAATTGGTAAAGTTTAATGGGGAAGGAGATCCCCATGCCCATTTGACAAATTACTAGATAGTGATACGAACCCATAGAGTCAATGATAAGATATTGGTGAAGATGTTCATAGTGACGCTGGCAGCTCCAGCAAATCAATGGTATAACAACTTGCCTACTGAGGGATCTCAAAATTGGGAGCACCTCTCAGCAGCTTTAGTGGAACAATATGGCTTCAACTCTCACATGAAGATGACAATGCAAAACTTAAAGGTTGTGAGACAAAAGTCTGGGGAGATGATTAAGCTGTATTATAGCAGATGGATGGCCACCCAGTTCTTGTTAAAGGATCGTCTTAGTTTGTCAGAGATGATCGCAAAGCTGTTAGCTGGAGCCCTACCTGCTTATAGAAAGAGATTTGGGGATGAATACCGTTTCCTCCTATAACTAGGTATTCGAGAGAGCGGAGCAGATGGAGTGGATTGAATGCCTAGAGATGCCTATGGGACAGCCCGCCAGTAAGACGTGGTTCAGGAAGAATGACTCGGGATCGTCATCCACAAACCCTTTGTAGTCTAAGGGTAAGCAAGCTATGATACAGTTAGTTCAATCTGAGCCAGTAGCAACGGTGAGGTTATCCAAGAAAGAATACCATGAAATCTCCCTGTATGAAGCCAACCTGGGCTTTCTCTTCACAAAGTTACGAGAGTTGAAGCAACTAGACAGCCTAAAAACCTGGGCACCACCTAGCGGAGAGGACAAGCAAAATTTTTGCAATTACCACGTCGTGGTAGGCCACCACATGAACAATTGTAAAGATCTTTTGAAGACCATCCAGAAGCTGGTTAAGGATGGAGTGGTGGCATAGCCCAAGTTGAAGTCGAGCATAAAGACCAACCTACTCTCACAGTTTGATGGAGCGGTAAGAATGATAAACTCTAGGGTGGGAGAGAAGTAAGTGTTGAGATGCGTCGGAGAGGTGGCTGGTGAATTTGTGATGGTGATAGAGCCCGGAATGGATGAGAGGCATGTCACGGCCGCTCTTAAGGAGGGAGCCAGTTTGTTAGGTTTTGGGGGGTCCTTTCAGCGCAAGGACCCAGATTTCAATCTATGCAGGATGCCCATATTCAATGGAAAAGACTCACCATCTTTCCATCTTCTCAAGTTTAAGGCCCTATTACGAGTAAAAGGTTTTTCTGACGAGTTAATGGCTAAGTTATTCCCCTATTCTTTATCAAGGATTGCTCTGGAGTGGTACACCTTCCCACCAAGGGTAGTGAAAGAGAGTTGGGAGAAGATCTCCAGTGCATTGAGGGAGCACTGCTTGTTCCTAGAACATCCAAAGATCGGAATGCGAGAGCTGATAGCTTGTACCTGGATCAAAAGGGAGAGTTTTTGCGAATACATCTAGAGGTGGATGTCAATAGAGTTGGTGATAAAGGAAAAGATGGATGAGCATGCGATGATAGGAAGAATAATGGGAGAAACCCGCTAGTTTTATAATGAGCGATTGTTCAAGTTAAGGATAACGAGCCTAGAAATGTTAATGGAAAAAGGGAGGAAGTGGGACCGATTGGCAAATGAGATCGAGGACCCAGTTTGTGTCAAAGCGAGTCATGGCTATTAATGACTGGAGAGCTCCATATGTAGCTATAGAAGAAGAGGCTAGCTCATTGGAAGTTGGGGGAGAACACAATGCAATTGTCCTAGATTTTGCCTCGGGGGAATTTCCTCATACGATGGTAGTGAGGGCCCATCTTTCCATATCATCAAATTTGAGGCGTTATGCAAGCCCAAGGCTTATCGCAAGAAATGCTGACCACTCTTTTTCCCTGCTCTTTAACGGGAACATCGGGTAAATGGTATATGAACCAATAGCCTATCATGAGGAATAGTTGGAGAAACATTTCTTGAGCATTCTATGAAAGCTTCATGTTCATGGAAAGGCCCAAATTGGGAATAAGAGACCTGGTGACTTGCAAGCAAGACCAGTATGAGCCTTTCAAGGCATATGCGTAGAGGTGTATATCCCTCCAAGTGGTGATCAGACATAAGCCTTTGAACCTGTGCTTGCTCAAGGTGCTGCCTCACTTGGGCTTAAATGAAAGTATGCTAGAGAGGTCGGATATAGTCATCCAGGCCTATGATGACTCCAAACGCGGGGTTATGGGAACATTTACTATGGCCGTAATAGTGAATGGGGTGAATTCAGAAGTGAAATTCACGATGTTGGATATATTGGTCTCTTATTCCCTGCTGTTGGGCAGGCCGTGGACCTATGCCCTTGGCGTTGTCCCCTCTACACTCCACTAGAAGATAAAACTAGTTCATCAAGGCAAACCAGTAACTATAGAGGCGGACAAAGAGTTAGTGATGGAGGCGGCTGCTTTTGTGGAGCAAGGGCCGGAAGGATTGAGAGTGGCTATGATAAGCTAAGAAGGAGAGAAGAAGAAGAAAATCCCTATGGGGTATCGCTATTTCTTAGTGGGTTTGAAGAGAATCATGAAGATGCAAGGGTTTTTCCCCAGGAAAGGACTCGGCAAATATCATTACGAAATGGTGGAAGCCATTGACCCACTTCACTTGACTTCTAGAGCTGGGCTGGGATTTACCCCCAGGAATAAGATCTACAAGCCCAAGTGACCATCCTCCTGCCACATGGTCAGCGTTTGTACTGTCGAAGGGGGTAAACAGTACCTGGGGGATAGCGAGCTGGTCTTAGTAGATGAGGAGGAAGTGTCAGGGTTTGAGATTTTCGGGGATGTGTATGATTTCTCGACAGAGTGTATGTTAGCTCTAATCAGGGAATCTGTGGATGGCTGGGAGAAATTTGAGTGCTCAAAAGGTGTTGTTGTGGAAGAAAAGATGAAGGTCGTGGCTCTCGAAGTTGTGGTTGATGGTGCTAAGGATAAGGGGAAAGTGAAGATGTTCATTGAAGACGAACATAAATTTGAACCTATGGAAGATGAGGTGCAAGAGGCTATCATGCCTATCACCAAAGCCCTGGCTGTCTTGATGAAGGAAGAGGCAGGAGGCTCCAAGAAGGAGTAGACAGCTGTAGCTCTAGGATCATCATCGAAGCCTCCACCAAAGAGAAGAAGACGGTTCCTGCTGAGCCCACACCTAAGGAGCCATCCTCAATGATGAAAGAAGACCCTCCACATGTGGAGGGGAATGATGCTTCTGATGTAATTTTTAACATTGACAATGTCTTTAATGTTAATAACTCTACTTATTAGGCATTTCAATCAATGAATTTGAACTTTTCTTACTTGTGTGATGTTTTACCAGATGGCAGCATGCATTTTCATGATCATGCACATATTGTTTTTAGCATAACTGATACCTCTTTGCATGAAATAAATTTGGATATGGATGAGTCGCCTAAAATGGTGATGATTTCAAGTAATCTAACTCCTGAGGAAGAATGTGAGATAACAAATGTACTTAAAAAACATGTGGTAACATTCACCTGATCATATGACGATATGCTTAGGGTTGATAGAGAAATCACAAAGCATAGAATCCCAATCGATCCACGAGTCAAGCCTGTCAAGCAAAAGCTGCGAAGATAGTTACCTGAATGGGCTAAGAAGGTGAAGGTAGAAGTTGCCAAGTAAATAGAAGCCAAGTTCTTAGAAGTAGTGGAATATCCCACCTGGCTAACCAACATCGTCCCAGTTATGAAGAAGGATGGGAAGGTCCAGGTGTGTGTAGCTTTTCAAGATTTGAACAAGGCCTCACTGAAGGGTGACTTTCCTCTACCTCATATAGATGTCTTGGTTGACAGCGTTGCTCTGGCCACTATGTACTCATTCATGGATGGCTTTTCAAGGTATAATCAGATCCTTATGGCTATTGAAGATAAGATTAAAACCACCTTCATCACTGAGTGGGGGGTTTACTCCTACAAGGTCATATCGTTTGGGTTGAAGAACATCAGGGCAACCTATCAAAGAGTTACAACGGCCCTACTACATGACTTGATCTATAAGGAGGTAGAAGTGTATGTGGATGATATGCCAGTCAAGTCCAACACTTGCGAGGAGCATCCGGCCATCCTCGATAGTTTCCTTACTCGGATTGAAAAGTACAACCTCTACCTCAACCCAAAGAAGTGCATATTTGGGGTCACCTCAAGCAAGCTTTTGGGCACATTGTGACCCAAAGGGGCATAGAAATGGACCCAGACAAGAGCCAAGCCATCAGGGAGATGCCCACGTCGAAGACAGGGAAGGAAGTGTGGTCGTTCTTGGGATCTTTACAATACGTTAGTAATTTCATAGCCAGCTTTACTACCATCTGTGAGCTGATCTTTAAGTTCTGCGGAAACAACAACCGATGGTGTGGAATGACCAGTGCCAAATCCCATTTGAAAAAGATCAAGCAATACTTGATTAAACCACTTATCTTGAAGCCTCCCATTCCAGGGCACCCTCTTATTCTTTACTTAGCCATTGAAGAATCATCTGTAGGGACAATGCTAGTTCAAGAGCATGACGGCAAGAGGGAGTATGCGATATACTACCTAAGCAAGAAGTTGCTGGAGTACAAGACTCGCTACACGGTGGTGGAAAAGATATGCGCCACAATGGTATGGCAAACTAAAAACTTGCGCCACTATTTTCAATCTTATAAGGTATAGGTAGTGGCTAAGGTCGATCCCATGAAATACTTGTGCCAGTCCCCCACATTGGCAGGAAAATTTTCCCAATGGTTATTGTTCCTCTCTAAATTTGGCATTGAGTACATCACAAGGAAAATCATCAATGACTGAGTGCTTGCTGAGTTCTTAGCCAATCAGGCGATGAACTTCGACTATGTGGAAATCCTGGAGTTCTTGGACGAACAATTATCTTGGGTAGAGGAAATCAAGAAAGAGTGGAACATGTACTTCGATGGTGCCATGAGTCGCAAAGGGGCAGGCCTGTGCGTAGTCTTAATCATGCCTCAGACTGAAGTCATTCCATTGTCCAAGCACTTGAAATTCCCAGTCATGAATAATGGGCAGAATAGGAGTCCTTCTTATTCAGCTTAGAAGCACTGAGAAGGGTCAGATCTAAAGAAGTCTCGGTTATTAGAGATTCAACTTTGGTTATTCGACAAGTGACCGGTGATTAGGAGATTAAGGAGGAATTGCTTTGCCCCTATCTAGAAGTAGTCTGGATAGCCTCTACTAAGTTTGATAAATGCATCTTCCATCATGTGCGGTGAGAAGATAATCAAATGACAGATTTTTTAGCCACTTTGGCCTCTATGTGGGAAGGGCCCTAAACCCAACCCATTAAACCATTAGTTCTTCAATCGACTAAGGAGCCCTATTATTAAAGAGCAGTGATATTTGATGAAGACTCGGCAGTTGGTACTTAGACATTATCTGTTCCTTGTGGGATGGGATTTTCTTGAGGGGGAAACAAACTCCGAGCGCACTTCTCTTAGTTGTTTGGCCGTTATGAGCACGAGACTATGTACCAGCTCACGCATTCGATGATGATGGCTTTTCAGGATTTATATCCTTGAATCACAAGATTTTCCATTATCCAAAGATCTTCTAATGGGAGTGCTCCTCGTCAACAATTTATTTTAAGGACTTAAGTTACTTTTAAGGACTTAGAAAATTAGACTTAATTAAAGTTAAAATAATAATAAATAAATAATAATAATAATAATAAATAAATAAGAAAAAATCAGGAGGTACCCAACCGAGCCAACAAGCCGGCTCGCTGAGTTTCAACGAGCCAAGCCTCACTGAAAATCCCAATGAGGCTCGCTGGGATTTCCAACGAGCTTTCTAGAAATCCCAGCAGAGCCTTGCTGGGCGAGGCTTGCTAGAATTCTAGTGAGCCTCGCTGGAAAATTCCAACGAGCCCAATTTAGTTAGATCCAAAGCATGTTTAGATTCCAAACCTTATGATTTTCAAACCAATTTTTCCACCTTCTTTTTTTCAAAAATCCTTAGATATTCTCAGACCTTAAAGAAATTTAGAGTCCGAGTCTGATTATTTTTAGAATAAATAAACACTTATTTTCCACACCAAACCACAACTAAAAAAAGAATGAGGAATGCTCCCAGGGATTAAATGGATACGCCTCAATGGATTCGCACCAAAAGGGTAAGCCTCTGAGTTCCTAGAATTTCCTTATCTCTTGCTCTTTTTCATGTTTTATTTTATTCCGCATGTTGACCTAGGAATAATTTCGCATTTTATTATTTTTTAAACATTAATGTAATATTTTCGTTCCTTCCTTTTCTATTTCTTCTAATTATTGAAGATACATGTTAGAATACCCCCACGAAGGGAATTAAATCTATTCCCGGATAACAGACCTCACTTCTTGCCATGCGATCATATTCACTAATTAAAAAATACCAACATATTTGTAAACAAAATGAATTGTATTATTTTTAAATAAAAATTTTCAATTGTAGATATTTTAATTAGGCCACACGGGCCTCGTCAAAATCAAATCGAGTATACGTGTAATATTCATGTTGTGTTATATACCATGTACTAACCTTTGTGGATGCAGGTTAGATGTATGCCTAGGTTTTATTTTCCTTCGGGTATTGCAAATATTTTTACAGAAATTTAATTAATAGATTAGGCGGGCAGTTGCATCCCCCGAGATTTTGTAATTTGTTAATT
The DNA here is from genome assembly GCA_949673415.1 of Euphorbia schlechtendalii. Taxonomy (NCBI): domain Eukaryota; kingdom Viridiplantae; phylum Streptophyta; class Magnoliopsida; order Malpighiales; family Euphorbiaceae; genus Euphorbia; species Euphorbia schlechtendalii. The sequence goes on along the minus strand of CATIWQ010632447.1, from coordinate 1,828 downwards.
CATCTTTCCGCATTTATTTACTACTTTATGTATGGATTTACTACTTTCCGCATGCACATAAAATCATACATTATAAACTCGAAAATGATATAAGTGCAAATATGCACAATTAAGAAATATGGTTTTCTGTAGATGTAATATAATGTGATCCAATAAGAAATAAGCAACTTATCCGGAACCCGAATCTCTATGTCTTAGTGGATTGTCCCACGGATGTTGAGCCTCACAGGACTTTAATTCATGGAAGAGCTAATCTAGGTGGTGACTCTACACTAAGAGACGGTGGATTCAGGTTTGACCAATCTGAATATGTTTCCCGATTTCTCTTTCAAACTTTTCGGGTCCCTAATCCGATGACATTTTACTTTAACAAAAACACCCAGGTGGACCTCGCCTCTCATTCGCGCTCTCTTAGCCTATCGCTTTCATGTCATCAGCTCACAGCCGTCCACTTTCGGTTACTTGATAATGATCTATTCTAACTCACTCTTGATGGTTTGTTACTCCGATGCTTGAATGAGAAGGAGGCTCTGCTCGTAATTAGCCGAATGCATGAAGGTTATTATGGACCACACATGAACTGCTTAGCTCTGGCCAAGAAGGTTTGTGTCGTAGAGGTTAAGAAATGCCATGAATGCCAAATTTATGGAGGCCTTAACCATCTACCTCCCTCAAACCTCCACAACTTATATACTCCTTGGCATTCTCGGTGTGGGGGATCGACATAATTGGAGAGATTCGCCCTTCCTCTAGTAACGGATACGGATTCATTATAGTGGCAGTCGATTACTTCTCTAAGTGGGTGGAAGCTAAATCTTACTCTAATATCACCGTCAAGAAAATGGCCAAGTTCATAGAGAATCGCATCTTCACTCGGTATGGGATCCCCCATCATATTTGTCTGAGATAATGGAGTTCAATTCCAAGGATTAATGCTAGAGTTTGTTGAGAAATACGGTATCGAACATCCCCACTCTTTACCGTATAGACCACAAGCTAATGGGGTAGTGGAGGCGGCCAACAAATCTATAAAAAAAATCCTAAGTAAAATGGTGACTACCTGTCAAGACTGGGCCGATAAGCTACCCTTCGTAGTCTGGGGTTATATGATAATTGTAGAATTACACTTATTATCACACTAATTTCACACATTAAACACTATAGTTTTAGTCATTTTTATACTTCATATAAAATATTTCACTTGGTATGTAGTTGTTTTTTATGCAAATGCGAATACTAGGTAAATCTTGGGAGTAAAATGATAAAAAGTTGAATTCTATGAAAAAAGAGTGAAAAATGTGCAAAAAGATGCGTGGAACTTAAGGATCGAAGGTGAAGCTCGGTGAAATTACAAGAAGATTTCTAAGTAAAACTCGATTCACGATCGTTATAATCATTCGCGATCGTGACTTGTTTACTTCAGAAATAGAAGTCTGCCAATCAAAGATTCACGGTCGCGATATGTGTATCACGGTAGCGACTTGGACAGTTTTCTGGTATTATCTTTTTAACTACCATCCGCCAGATAAGCATGATCAACAGCCATCAACCGCCATCAACTACCAACGAAAAGACACTTATCAGGAGTCAACCAATCATGAAAAGGAGCCTATCCATTGTAGATTATATCAAAGCTTCTCAAACAATCACAATGAAGAGATGCAATATTTCACCAATGTACACAACCCTTCATTTGGATAGACGCAACCCTTCTAACTCTATAAATAGGGTTACAAACCTTACAATTTCGTACAGTATTCAAGCGGCAAGTGGGCATTAGAGTGCATGAGTGAAATATAGTGTGTGTATAGATAGAGAATTCGCTACG
>CATIWQ010632433.1:0-30396 GCA_949673415.1 Euphorbia schlechtendalii | reverse complement strand
GGATTTGTTAGATTTTCGAAACTTCCCTTGCTATAGAAGTTGGAAAAGCAATTTTAGAGTAAACTTTAAACCCCATTTTGTGATATTTTAGAGTAACTGCTTAGAACCATCTCTCAAGCATGTTTTGCAAATCTTAAGTTCCCATATGAAAAAATTTACCCTGTGTTGTTTTTTTTTTAGCGTTTGTTGATTAATTTTTTCAATGGTTATTTTTCAATGAGCTCTATATTTGTTTATTTGTTTGATTTAATTTAATTGTTTTTTATTTGTTTTCTTAACTTAGATGGACCACTTTCAGCCAGCAGTCTCAACCTGGAAACTACTTCTCGGAACCACCGGTTCTGGTCCAATTCCGACAGTAAGTCCAGGTGCTTATCCGCCTCAAAACCAAAATCAAGATCTGCCTTCTCGTGTCACTCGTATTGCTGTCTTGCTCTTAATAATATTCTCATGTCTTGGCCAGCTGATGTATCCTTTTATCGCCCAACATGCTGAAAGACATTTTCATGGCCCCCCATGGCTACCGTACTGGCAACCCACCCCAGTTTAGTTTATCATCATCATCATCATCATCATCATTATAAAGACTATATAGGTTTTTTTGGATGTTAGTGAAGACGGTTACTTATAATTTATATTAGTATTCTGGTAAGTTGGTTTGGTGTGGTTACTTTTGTTATATATTATTGTTCTTTTTATAATGCACTGGTGTTACTTCAGTAATTATAACTAATCATATTTACTTTATACATAATTATTAAATTAGATTTTTCTTATAAATTGAACAAGATAAAGATCTACAATTTTATGTCTAATATTTGACAAAATACACATTATATTACTATCAAACCGTAAATAGTTTGTAAATACAAGAAATTTCAAGTTGAAAATGCAACAATAACATGGTAAAAAACGAAACATTTAACTCATGTAAAAAACATCTAAATAGAGCCGAACAAACTTCTCAACTAAATCTGGGCTAACTCTGCCATTGCAATTGGTCATTAACACTTTCTAATTAGTAATTATTAGCTCCCATCCCATCCAGTGCATTGCATAATGAGCACTGAACACTCATCAGTCATTTTATCTAAATCACTCTGATTGCTTAAGGAGCGAATAATAATAGCGGTTCTAAAGGAACTATTACCCCCTGCAAAGTCTACCGGTACAACCTATTATGATCACACAAACCATCAAAGGTTTAAGCAAAGATTTACAAGCTGCTGCTGCTGATCAATGCGGTTTCCTCTCGATCTTGCTGAGGCCATGCAATGGAAAAAGGTCGTCTTATTGTTCTCAAGGACAGCCCACTTTACAGTTGACTGTTGGTGCCTAATTTTCTATAAACTCTTCCTACTTTCAACCGAAACACCTTGTCGAGTTAAGTTCATGTGCCACAACTTCCCCCAAAGGCCTAGACACCGAACTAGATGTAAGGGTAATGATTTTCCCCTCCAATTCCTTGCGTTGCTTGATATATCCGAAAATATCTCGGCGCCAGAGTCTAATAAAATCACAAAGCTGATCCAACTTGAAGTTAATATCCCTTCTTCCCCACTTTTAACAAATCTGTACCAATTTTTCATGAATAAAATCCTTGAATCCCGAGTGATCCAACCAACAATTTAAAGAATGGTCTAGGTCCTGGAGAGTTCAATTGACGTGATCTAAAGATAATGGGAAAGTGATCCGGAAAGGTAATGTCATCCGTAGAAATATTACTCAATGGCCATAAGTCCGAAATATCGCACGAAATAAAAACATGATCGATCCTAGAGTATGTGTGCCAATTAGACCACGTGTAGTCTCTCCCATGCAAAGATAAATCATGAAGAACACAATCATTGTTAAAATCACGGAAACGAACCATCGAATTCAAAAAACCACCTACCAATCTTTCCGAGCTAGGAATTACCTCATTAAAATCACCACAGACAATCACATTCTCATGACCCTGGATTAACAGTGTCAATTCAGCCCATAATCTTTCTCTATTTGCATAACCCGTATGACCATACGCACTAACAACGTGGATATTAACATTAGTCGAACCAACATGAAAAATCACCCATCAAAAGAATTAATGATCATAATTTGGATCCTCACCGATTTCCAAGATAAAACAATCCCCCCGAGAGACCAATGGACGGAATATAATAAACAGTCCCCACATTTTGCGAATTGCATGATTCGAAACTTTACACCCTTTCATCTCAATTAAAATAACAATTTGTAAATTCCACTTCCGAATACAAGAATGAATAAAAAATTGTTTCGCACTATTAGAAACTCCACCCCGACATTTCCAAATAGAAAATTAAATGACATAAAATAAATACACAAATCCTTGGAACAAATCATTAATCGCTTACTTCCCTCTTTCAACGCATCAACAATGACATTAAATTTTTCATCGTTAATGTTGAATAAACTTAAATGTCATATGAAAATTAAGAGTTTGTTCATGGATTTACAAGTTCATGAATTTGTCATTATTATGGTTCATGGATTTGGTTGGTTCATGAATTTAGTTGATACATGTATTCCATTGAAGAGTCATGTTGTTTTGAAGAGTTGTAATGTTTCATGAGTAGTCACTTAGTTTAATATAAATAGCATATGTAATTGAAATTTTATAAAAAATGGAAAATAAAAAGTAATACGAAAAAGAGTGTGACCTACAAAGAGAAATTCTTATTGATTGCCTAGCTCGTCTCGAGTGTTTAGCCTGTCTCGAGTGTTTAGCAGCTCAACTCAAGACATTGAAAGAAACACGATCGAAGGATAAAACAACATTGTATATGTTGTTTAGAGCAGTTGACGAATCAGGCTTTGAGAAGATTGCAACCACTTCAAAAGAAGTATGGGACATTTTGGCGAGTGTGTATAGAGGAACCGATCGAGTAAAGCAAGTTCGCTTGCAAGCTCTTTGTGGTGAATTGGAAAGTATGAAGGTGAAGGAGTCAGAAGGAGTATCTGACTATGTCACTCGTGTCCAAACTGCGACAAACCAACTCAAACGAAACGGTGAAGATTTAACCGATGTGCGAGTTGTGGAGAAAATCTTGAGATCACTAACTCATAGTTTCAAGAATGTCATATGTACCATTGAAGAGTCAAAGGACCTAGCAACGCTAATAGTTGATGAGCTTGCTGGTTCTCTTGAGGCACACGAGTAGCGTAAGAAGAAGAAGGAGGAGGAGGAGACACTCGAGCAAGCACTTCAAACTAAGGCATCCATCGAACGTGAAAAGGTACACTACTCTCAAAATTCTCCAGGTAGAGGGCGAGGTAGTAGAGGTCGAGGAAATGGTCGTAGTGGTAGAGGCCGTGATCAAGAAGGGAATTATGAGAACAATGGGTAATCAAGCTAACAAAATTGGCATGGAAGAGGATGAGGTCGTGGAAGAGGCGGTTGGTCAAATTATTTTGATGTTGAATGCTACAAATGTCACAAATTTGGCCACTATGCGAAAGATTGCAATTCCAAAAGATGTTACAATTGTGGCAAGATGGGACATTTTGCAAAAGAATGTAAAGTTGAGAAAACGTTTGAAGAGATAACCAATTTGGCCATAGAAGATGAAGTGAAAGATGATTTTCTCATGATGGCTCACACTAAAGTCAACACCGACAACGACTCAGTGTGGTACCTTGACTCAGGTGCAAGCAACCACATGTGCGGAAACAAGCATTTATTCAAGGAGATGTGAAAAGTTGAAGATAGACATGTCTCTATTGGAGATACGTCAAAGGTCAAAATAAAAAACCTAGGTACAATTTGGTACTTACAGAAGGATGGCTTAATGGGGTCAATCCAAGATGTGTATTACATACTGGATCTGAAGACAAATATTTTGAGTATGGGGCAACTTATGGAGAAAGGAACGTGTGTTGCACTTAAAGTATACGCAAGGACGTTTAGTAGCTCAAGTTGAGATTGGGAGGAATCGTATGTACAAGTTGAATTTAAGAGCCATACAAGAACAATGTTTGCAAGTCAATATAGAAGACAAGACGTCATTATGTCATTTTCGTTTTGGTCATTTACATCATGGTGGTCTAAATGAATTAGCAAAGAAGAATATGGTGCACGGGCTACCTAACATGGACTATAAGGGAAAGTTTTGTGAAGAATGTGTTCTTGGAAAGCATATGAGAACCTCGATTCAAAATAAGACTGAATATCAGGCAAAGCAACCTCTCGAACTAATTCATACTGACATATGTGGACCAATTACCCTTGAATCTTTTAGTGGCAAAAGGTACTTTATTTCTTTCATTGATGATTTTCACGAAAGACTTGGGTGCATTTTTTGAAAGGAAAATCTAAAGCGTTTGAAGTGTTCAAAAAATTTAAAGTAATGGTGGAAAATGCAACAAGTAGACACATCAAAGCTGTGCGGTCCGACAGAGGTGGTAAGTATAAATCGATAGCTTTTATGAAGTATCGTGAAGAGCAAGGCATAAGGAGATTTCTTACCACACCATATACTCCTCAACAAAACGGTTTGGCTAAGAGGAAAAACCTAACCATTCTCAATATGGTTAGATCAATGCTAAAAAGTAAGAAGGTGCTGAAGGAATTTTGGGTAGAAGCGGTACAATGCGCCATCTATGTACAAAATCGGTGTCCACATTCGAAGTTAATTGATCAAACACCACAGGAGGCATGGAGTGGACAAAAGCCGACAGTTTCTCACTTCAAAATATTTGGTAGTGTTGCTTATGCACATGTACCAGATCAACAAAGAACGAAGCTCGAAGACAAAAGTAAAAGATAAAGTTTTATTGGATACGATGAGAAAACAAAAGGGTACAAGCTACTTGATCCAATGAGTAAGAAGCTCATGGTGAGTCGTGATGTACGAGTCGATGAAGCAAGCGAGTGGGATTGGAATAAGTCAACGGAGATGAACATTGAAGTTGGAGAATCTTTAACTACTATACCATCAGACTCTAATTCTACTGATAATGAAGATGAACGCCAACAACCCAAAATACGAACTTTACATGATTGTATGATTCAACTTGTGAGGTACATTTTGTATGTCTTTTGGCAGATACGGAGAATATAAGCTTTGAAGAGGTAGTGTGAGACGAGAAGTGGAAACATGCCATGGATGAGGAGATTAGAGAAATTAATCGAAATAACACATGGAAGTTGGTGGAATTACTGAATGGATGAATGATGGAAGAAACATTTAAGTTTATGGGGGAGCTTTGTTGAATAAACTTAAATGTCATATAAAAATTAAGAGTTTGTTCATGGATTTACAAGTTCATGAATTTGTCATTATTATGGTTCATGGATTTGGTTGGTTCATGAATTTAGTTGATACATGTATTCCATTGAAGAGTCATGTTGTTTTGTAGAGTTGTAATGTTTCATGAGTAGTCACTTAGTTTAATATAAATAGCATATGTAATTGAAGTTTTATAAAAAATGGAAAATAACAAGTAATACAAAAAAGAGTGTGACCTACAAAGAGAAATTCTTGTTAATTGCCTAGCTTCTCTCAAGTGTTTAACCTGTGAGTTTACAGTTAAATAGCTTCACACGAAACATTAGTTCCTCTTCGCTTTGTTCCCATCCCTTCTCTTCCAAACTTAGAATGACCCGGTTCATGTTTTGAATGTCCGGACCCGAAGACTCGGACTCTAAAACTTCCAAACCACGTCGGGATTCTGACAAACGCTGTTTTCCCGGCCCGACACTGCTGCACGAAACAACCCCAACAATATGACGCTGTCGGGGCTGATGTCCCCAAATATTCTGCCCGAACCCGAAACAGCCTCTAACTTCAGTTCTAACCCGCGGCTGCTGACACCAACTTTGGGGATAATAGCAGTAGTTGGATTTATATTCAACAGATAATTTGCATCAATAATGAATCCTTAGTCTTAGATTTACATAAGGGATCATTTGATTTGATTTAGAGTTCGCTTTCGTCTAGAAGCATATGATATTGAGAGCTCAAATTTTATATGTATTCGAGTTTAATCTCTGATTTAAAATTTGTTCTATATATAGGATTCTTCTTCTTCTATTTTGTTTTTACTGAGTCATTTGAAGATTGCACAAGCATACATTGGCTCCTTCCATTTGATCGGCTCGCTCATTTAACAGAGCTATTTGTTTTGTGTTTATCAATGATGTTGGGAGTGAGGGAGGATCTTCGTTGTTCTTTCCTTCCCTAACACATCTTACTCTCATTGGCTAAGAAACAGTTCAGAGGAATGGCTGCTACCTGGTTTGACTTCAACTCTACCGATGTCACTATGTCATTTAAAATGAGAAATTGACAAGTTGGCATTGTGTAATTGTTTCATTCCTTCTTATTGCGAAGCTAATTTACATTGTTTCTTATTCAATCTTCTCTGCAGATTTGATCCCCGAGTAGCATCATTTTGTTTAGCTTTATTTGGTTTATTATTTTTCTTGCATGCTAGTGTAAGAATGTGCATCTTGTTTAACTTTATTTGGTTTACTGATTTGCTTGCTCTGATTTTGTTAGAGTCTTCAACCTGAGGTTTTTATTTCATATTTTTTCTCATTCATTAATTGAATCCATGGGGCTTATCAGATTCTGTATATTTGTGCACTGTTTGGCCGATTCTCTGTATAAAGGTTTCCCCCTGCACTCTGATTGCTTAAGGAACGAATAATAATGGCAGCTCTAAAGGAACTATTACCCCTGCTAAGTCAACCAGTACAACCTATTATGATCACACAAATGATCCATGGTTTAAACAAAGGTTTACTTCATCTGAGGCCGAGCAAGCTGCTGCTGCTATTTCCCATCTACTTAGAACGTAAAGGTTTTGTTCAACGGAAAGTGGAGGATTTTGGGGATGGTGGTGCATTCACAGCATAAAGATATCATTTCAAAGATTCTGAAGAATGAAGAGGAGGGCAATAAAAGTAAGGATGAGGAACTACAGAGACAGATCGTGGAGACATCACAGGACACTAAAGCAGCGCTTTATAAGATTGTGAATGTGAGATTGAGTGCTGCCATAGTTGTCGAATCCAGAATTGAAATCCAAATTTTTGAATCGGGAATTGTGAATAGAATTGAATCATAAGATTTGGTTGAACTTCATAATATTAGAAAAATAAACTATTGCTCTACACATATATACACTACGCCATAGATGGTCTGTCGCAACAACGAAAAAATATTGCCAAAAGTGTTGCGAAGGCACTTGTCGCAACACTTTTCTATGAAAAAAGTCGTTAGTGATGCTTCCCTTGCGAAAAGTCATTTTCGCAATACATTTATTTTTTTTTTGCAACACTAAGAAATGTGTTGCGACAAGTGACTTTTCGCAACACTTCTTTAGTTATTGCAACGCCTTCTGTTGTGTTGCAAAAAATACTCATCGCCGTCAACGTTAACATCCGTTAGTTGTTTTCGTAACACTTTTATTGTTTTTCCGCAACACTTTTAGCATATATGCAACACCATGTCCAGTTTTCGCAACACTTTTTTAAAAACACTTATGTCGTATTTGAAACACTTTTTGCGCTTATTGCAACATATTTGTAAAACACTTAATTGATTCCATAATTCAAAAACATTGAAATTTTTTTAATTAATTCATAATGTGTAATATTCAATTGTATTCAAATTCGAACTAGAACTAAAAAGTACATATTACTATACAAACTAAAAATAACACTACTAAAAGTATATAGTGTTTCTAAAAGATTCTCCAACCGATCTTTACACATTTGAAGTTTAGACCACTCGCCATGCGTGTGAAACATTGCTTTCATCATCTTCATAAGAAAATTCACAACCTACATTATAGAAGAACAAAAGAAGAATGTTATCGCGTAGTTCCTCTTCAACGGAGTCAGCAAATACTAATAAGTACGAAGTATGAGTAAATGAATTAGATACTATATCTCGGATCCAACTCAGGTCAATAAGAAATTTTTATCACCATGATTTATTACCACTATGCATCAAATCAAGAGTAAATAGAAAAAATAAATCTATCATACTTTTCAGGAGCAGTTGAAAATAGCTCAGCAGGTCTTAGAGCTCCATGCTAGTAAAAGTTAGGATCACAGTATTAGGATAAAAAAGATACTTTAGGTTGAATAATAATGTTCTTAACTTATTAATGCAATGACACAAATAGGTTCTCTGAGAATATAACTCTTGAATATTTCCATAAGAAGAGAAACCGACTCATTTTTCTTTGGAACCAAACCATCAACGAGGTCTGCATAATATTCAAAGCATCCAGCAACATCATCCTAGGAACATGCTCATATGAATAAAGCTATGAAAACAACACCAAACTAAATAACATAATCATCACAAGCTTACCATGTCTCATGGAGCTTCAACCAATAGTTTTCCACAATCTAGTGCTTCAAGTTTTGCAATTTTAACACTTCTTTCAATTATCTACAAAGATAGTGAAATGAAGAAAATAGATCAGGGTAAATTAAGCACTGTGGAAAAGTTTCCTTGACATCTTATTTCCCTAAATATCCCTTGTAAAGTACTTTATACTGTACAGAACAAAAGGTCTCATCGCCCTAATCTATCTTATCAATAGTTCAGTTTGATACACAAGTTCCATCTAATAAGTATTGTTTTTAGTTTCAGATCACTCACAAAAGAGAGAAAAAAAAATCAAAATAAGTAAACCTTGACAGCAATAGTATATAAATACTTAGCACGAATAACACCAGATGTGAAAGCCAAATCTTTGCCTTTGTTCCTAACAAACTTTTATGAGCTACTTCGACTATTAATTTCGCATCTTCTGCAGTAGCTGCCGGTATATCACATGAATCGTTTCCAACAAAATTCACAAATTAGAAGTTGAAGTTCTGCACTCCTCCCCATTATATAAAATAGATGAAAAAAAGATGAGGAGAAAACAACCGATGATCTCCTCAACAACAAAGAGGGATTAAATTTACTTGGTTCAGTAAGAACCATAGAAGAGAAATTAAGATGTTAGTACTTTCTACGGTGGCTTTCAAATTTCACACTAAAATTTGTATAAGCAGAATATTTGATCCTGAGGGTACGTGGACCTATATGTTCGGCAAGCAAGTACTTGATATAAAAAAAACATCAGATAATTCAAATTAAGAGAATTGAAGTGTGAATTTAAAATAAATGCAAACATTAAACAAACAAACAATATGTAATTTCAGCTTTGCATATCACTTCTAAATCAAAACCTTGGATCTTTAGTTGGTTATGTTTTTTACATAATAAACAATAAAATGCAAGATCAGAAAATTAGTCCACAGGAAGTTGGTTAGAAAAAGAGCAGAAAAAAGAATCCACGCATGAATAATAAATTATCATATAAAACTAGTTCTTATCCACTTATAGTTCTATATTTTCATAACAATTGGACAAAAATCATGTCACTAACTCTTTCTTGGTTCTTTTGAATTGAATTGTTAATCCTTAATAATGTAAGCATTTTAAAGCATATATTCTGAATTTTTCACCAAATATAATTTTCAACTCGAGTACCAGACACATGGTTTCACTAATCATGAAGAATATATGGTAGAATTTTATAGAAAATTGGATCTATGAACGAAGAAAAGCTCTAGGTCCATCCAGTGCTCCTATTTTCTCAAAATAATCTTCATCCAAATTCAGAGCCAAAGCAATCAAAGAGAATAATCGCCTTCCAGTAGACCTATCTATGCATATAGCACAAATCAAGAAACTCTAGTTTCTACTTACAACCGTCACTACATCTAATATTCTCCAAAGTCCAGGTTATAGCAAAATTTAATGCATAAAAAAGACTACAAAACGTGAAAAATTTATCGAATTTAGTTGCCTAGGTGTAGCAAAGTTATAACACATAGAATACCCAGTGAAATGCTATTTCTCACAAAAAAAAATTACAAATTATCAGAAGTATGTAACCAAGGTACATTAGTCAGATTTTATCAAAACAAACTTTTAAAACATGACAAGGGATGTAAAAGCATCTAACAACAACAAAATCCTCATTAAACACTAGGCACGTGACAGCTCCCCATATCTTTGAAATACATAAAAGACAAATCATAAGCAACAAACCATTTTTCCAAAAAAAATTCCAATAATTCAGTCCTGCAATGGAATGAAAATCACTCAAAGTTTTAAGATTCGGAATCCAACAACTCGGATTAACATAGTTGGATTTTTGTTTCTTATGTTGACCCAGAAACGCCATGTAGAGAAGAAATAATAAAGCAGAATAACAATGTAAGCGAAAAAAATTGCGTATAAGTTACTCACTGTACCATTTGCAAGGGCTATTACCATTAACGCTGCAGCTTCCACAGCCCATGATAAAGGATTCCACATAAAACTTAGGAACTTCAAAAACTTGTTCTCCTGCACCATTATAATGAAAGTTCATCAGCACTGGGATAAATGTTTTCACGGAGATTAACCAATAAAAAGTTCACATTTTTATTTACTCCAACAGATGGTTAAATTATTAGATAGCAGCAACTGAAGTACGTATTGTCTTCACTTCAAGTTTGTTTGGGCCAAAAATGTGCAGTCGAATTTCAGCAACTTCCGATGAAAGACCTCCTCATGAAGTTCTTAGTTGCTCAAAGACTTCTTCAAGTGGCAAACGTTCCTATCAAAAAAGGTTTGAAAATACAGTACTAGAAAAATCAAGATTCTGATTATGTGATTAGTAGTTAATTATTTTGTTCCTCAACTTACCAAACCTCTCACATCTTCGTTAAAGTTATTAGGATCTAGCAATGGCTTGTCCAGCTCCTCGGCCATAAATCAAGCCTTGGAACTTGGAGCAAAGTATAAATATGAATGGAGTTCCCAAATATTATAGCCATATGATATTTTGAGCATTTAAAATATTACAAGAATAAGAAAATAACTTGGAAATTCAAACTAAATGTTCTTAAATCTGCTCATATTGTATCCCGATGATAAGTGAATCGGCTGAATCGTACGATTTGGCTGATTTACCATCAATTCTCACGATTCTGTGCCAATTCACATCTCATTTCGATTCACCCATAGATTCAAATCTATTTAGATAACTATGGAATAAGAATAATTTAAAGTGAATTAATTACTTACAATGGGATCAGGAGCATCAACTTGCTAAATCATGACCCAGGGCACATCAGTATACTGAGAAATGGCCAAGCCTGCTGCCCAATTTGTATAGGTTTTAGCAACTGAACCAAAAGCATAATCAATGTTCCCGTACTCATTTTCAATTTGACATTAAGACATCAAACAGAAAAATTATTGAAAAAGAAAGAAAACATATTAAATAGTAATTGCTTCTACAGCACATTATTTCCCAATGATAAAAAGTTAACTAATGATTAATTTTTACGATTAGTGCTTAATAAAAAGAGAACCCCACAACTAGAACATGTATGGTTTAGACACTATAACAAACACACACATGAGATTTATAATTTTAAAATTCAATCTGTGATAGAATGATGGGTCCTCCTTGAGATGCATAAAGCTTCTCTTGCTTCATCATTTCCACGATCTTAGCCGTGAATCGCTGCATTTCCCTTTGAGAATACAGAGATAGAGAAGCAGAAAAACGCCAATAAAATAATCAATAAGACAATAACGCACCTTTTTTTTAGAAAAATGCAACAACTAACCGACTACAAATATTAGTAAAAACCATGAATGTCTCATTATCAGTTCGAAATTTAACTCCAGGTATAAAGTGTAGCCAAAGAGGCCACTGCCCAAACCCAAAACAAAAGGGTAAAACAATTAGGTGAAATTGAACATCAAAATTAAAGTAACACAAAAAAATCATTGTCGAATAAACTATATGAGTTAAATATCATAAGCAATTATTACCAGTAATTCCATTCATCATAAACATAGGGCTGATTCGAAGATGAACATAAAGTCCAGCGTCTGCTACTAACTTGACAAATTTAACCAGGTCGTATCTTCTTTCAAAATTATCAATATCATTACACGAAACAATCAGTCTTCAGTAATCAATCATCAAGATAATCACAATTCAATATCAACATTGCCATGGAAATGCTAACTAATGATACAAATAATTACTTGAGTTCCCCCATAATCAGATTAGAGACTTATATTCTAACCTCCAACAGTATGATTTATGCCATAAAACATAGAAAAAAAATCAAGAATGAAAAGGAATCTAAAACGTAAGAGAGGGTACCGCCATGAGAAGATATTGGGACTAAAGATAGAAATGCCTCTTTTGAGTTAGCTGTTGGAAGATGAGAATAGAAGGAAGATGAAAATGATTTGATAGAAACTCTATAGTTGTATTTTCCCCTTCAATTAGAGATCGAAGCACCTCGATTCTTTTCTTCAAGCCAACAACTCTTCTTTTCATGATTCTTCATTTTCCATTCAATTAAACAATTGATACGATGGTTTAAACAAAAAATTGGTCGATATTACCTCAGTTAAATTACAGAAAGATAGGAAGAAGAAGAAGAAGAGATAGTTAGGGATTTGGAAATTGGGGATTGATTATTAGGTTTAGAGAGAGAAAATTAAAGGAAGATAGTGAATATTCTATTTATATGCTATTTTTTTTTATTTGTTTATTCATTTTTCATTTCAATATTCGGTCTAAAACTAAGCGGCAAAACATCCTGCTTCTATGTTTTCACTATTCAATAGTGTTTTTCGCAACGGTCAGATTGAAAGTGTTGCGATGAAAGTGTATTTGATCAACAAAAATATCTATTGCAACATTTTTCAAAATGTTTTTCGAAAAATCATTTTTTCCTTAAAAAATCATAATATTTCAATGCAACACCAATCATTCTGGTTGCGACAGACTATTTATGGCGTAGTGATTATTAAACTTTGAAGCTGAGTTACTTTCCCTCTATTCCTTAGCTCAACACTTATGAGCGGACAACACAGATGTAATGGGCCGAGAGCGCGCTAGGATGAGAGGTTCAGTCCACCGGGGTGTTTTTGTGAAAATTAAATATTGGGTCGGGGACCCAAAAGGTCAAAGAGAAAACAAAAAATGATTTAGATATTCATAACCTGAAATTGTTATCTTGTAGTTTAGAGTCGCCACTTGGATTAGCTCTTCCTGGAACTAAAGTCTTGTGAGGCTTAATGTCTGAGGAACGGCTGACTAAGACACAGAGATTTGGGTTCGGGATAAGTTGTTTACTTCTTGTTGAATAAATGCTAAAAAATAAAATAATAAATTACAAAACCTCGGGGGATGCAACCACCCGCCTAATTTATGAATTACATTCCTTTAAAAATAATTGCAATACTTGAGGTGAAATAAAATCCTAGACATACATCTAACCTAATCTACCTGCATCTACAAATGTTAGCACATAAGATATAGCACAACGCAGATATTTACACATATGTTCGGTTTAATTTTGAGGAGGCCCGTGTGGCCTAATTTAAAACATCGAAGATTAAAATTCTTGTTTTATAAAAATAAAATGATTTATTTTTATACACAAATATGTTTCTCATTTTTATTTAATGAAATTGATCACATGGCAAAAGGTGAGGTCTGTTATCTGAGAATAATTTTAATTCCCTTCGTGGGGGTTTTCTAACATGAACATTGAAGGATCTCCACAATTAAATAAATAAAGAAAAATAATTAATAAAATAAAATTTAAAAAATATAAGAAATAAAATAAATCTTATGTCGATGATGAAAATGCAGTCCGTCTCAGAATTTAGGAGAAAAGAAAATAAATAACAAATTATAAGACACATGAAAATGCAGCTCTAGGAACTCAGAGGCTTACCCTTTAATCGCGAATACACGTCGACAAAGCCACGAAATTCCTGGGAGTACTCCTTGTTCTTTTTGTTTTGAAATTTGTATGAAAAAGAAAGGTTTTATATTCTAAAAATAATCAGACTCGGAACCTAAATTAATTTTAGGTTCGAAAATATCTGAAGGTTTTTGAGAAAAAAGATGTAAGAAATCGATTAAAAAATAATTAGATCTGAATCTCAAATTTATTTTAGGCCTGAAAATAATTGAAAGATTTTTAAAAGAAGAAAAATAATCATGTCGTTATCAAAAAGCCAAAATTATTTAGTACCTTTTGCAGAAAAAAAACCCGATTGTTTTGTCAATAAAAATATTTTTATTTTGTTGAAATTCGTCCCAATACCTTTTTAATTTTTTAAAAAACATCTCCCTTTGAAAACTGAAAAATTTCCCCCATTTACAGGGGGAATTGTTCGCCGGCGAACTAAGGGAGTTCGCTGGTGAAATTAGCTCGCCAGCAACCTACCATCTCGCCGGTTAAGTCCAGCAAACTTCACCGGCGAGGTTAGCTTGCCTGCGAGTTTGCTGGCGAGCTGTGCCCCCTTTTGAATTGTGTTTTATGTTTTTCTTTCGTACCTTCTTTCTTTTATTTTTTTTATTTTATTTCTTTTCTTTTATTTCTCTTTTTGTATTCTTTTATTTCCTTTTATTTTCTCTTAAAATGTATATTATATACATATATATTTAAAAATAGATATAATTAATTTATTCCAGACCCTTAAGCATTTATTTAAATCCTTTAAATTTTCACTTAATGTTTTTAAATATTTTTTTTACAGTCCTAAATACTTATTTAAGGCTCGAAATATTTAATGTTTCATCAGAAGAGCTTCCATTTGAAAATCATCGGACAATTGAAAATTGTGAGATTCTAGGATTAAATCTCGAAAAGCCATCATCATTGAAAGCGTGAGCTGGTACAAAATCCCGTGCTCATAGCGAGAACCATCAATTATTTACATTATACTCTAAATCTTACAGAGTTAAACAAGGTCTCAAGCTGCGAGATAGCGTAAGAAATCGGGAAAATGCTAGAGATAACCTATGAGGGGACCGACAAGGTCAAGGAGTCCAAGATCAACCTAATGCTCAAAGAGTATGAGCTGTTACAAAGGGGCGCCAATGAGGGTATTCAATCCATGAATATCAGGTTCATTAATATCATTAATGAACTGAAGAGATTGGCAAGGAGTTCACCGAAAAAGAAATGGTGAAGAAGATTCTATGTATTCTCACTCTTTAGTGGGATGCCAAGAAGAGAACGATCGAGGAAGCTCACTACTTGAAGACCTATAGCTATGATGAGCTCAGAAGCACCTTGCTGACCCAGGATAAGTCCTTGATGAAATATATTGATGACTCCAAAAGGACTAAAGGCAAGAAGAAAGAAGGCAGAGCCATTGTCCTGAAAATTAACTCCTTAGATGAATCCACCAGTAGTGATTCGGTGAGTAGATGGCACTTCTGATGAGGCAATTCAAGCACTTCATGAAGAAGGATGAGAAATTCCCCAAGAACAAATTTCCTAATAAAATCAACCTAACTCAGCACTGGCGTGAATTTGAGGAAGGACCAAAGAAGGAGCACATTAATGAAGCTAACTTGAGTTTGTTTAAAGAAAAACAACTCAGTTTGCTGAGTAATTAATTAAGTCACAGCTTAGAGTAGGAAAATCTAAGTCTGTGTTGAGTACTATGTAGTTTAGAAGAATATCAACTGAGCCATGCTAAGTTAGCTTTTATTGATTAAAGTTGAATTCATTGACACTTAGAGAATTAAATGATACATGTGCTGCTAACATCTTCTATTAAAAACGGAATATTCTTTCGATGCTTTTCAGGTTAAAAAGTACTGAAATTAATGAAGATTTCTAATTGTCCTCACAATTCAAAAGTGTCAGTACGGAATGTCAGAAATTCCTCTCTAAATTCCAAGATGAAAAGAATCCTCTGACATGTGTCGTTTTCTCTGTGTTGCCGCGTGTTTGTGCAAATGTTAGCAATATGAACCAATCACAAGATTTCACGTTGCACTTTACGCGCCTCTCTCTCAAACCGTTTTGCTTAAAGATAAATGAGAATTCCTTAATGGGATTTTATTGTGCCTCAACGTTCAAATTTCTATCTATAAGTGTCCTACAACCTATCTCCAATTGGAAGATTCGAAAGATATGAAGAGAAATTGAAGAACTACAAAGATGAAAAGTTTGGAATGACTACTTCGTAAAGATGAAAATGGAAAACCTGTTGACAGCAAGTTGTATAGAGGAATCATAGGCTCTCTTCTTTATCTCACTTCTAGAAGGCTTGACAGCAAGTTTAGAACGACTACTTCGTAAAGATGAAAATGGAAAACCCGTGGACAGTAAGTTGTATAGAGGAATCATAGGCTCTCTTCTTTACAGTATGTTGTATGCTACTACGCTCGATATCAAGCTAACCCTAAAGAATCTTATTTAGCCATTGTGAAGAGAATTCTCCGGTACTTGCAAGGCTCAATTGTAGTAGGTCTGTGGTATCCCAACAGCTCAGATTTCACTCTTAGGGGAGTAATAGATGTTGATTATGGTAGAGACAAGCTGGATAGGAAAAGAACCATAGGAGGATGCCATTTCCTTGGAGAATGCTTGGTCTAGTGGTATAGTAAGAAGAAAAATTCTATCACACTGAGTACAGCTGAAGTTGAGTACATGGCTATAGGAAGTTACGTAGCACAATTGCTAGAGATTAAGCAGCAACTGGAAGATTATGGTATAAAGTCAAAATGCCTTGAAGTTATGTGTGATAACAAGAACGTAATTGACCTATCCAAAAATCTAGTTCAACATGGCAAGATGAAGCATGTTAATATCAAACATCACTTCATTAGGTATTGTGTACTACGAGAAGATGTCAAGCTAGAGTATGTTCCTTCAGAGAAACAACGCGTTGAAATTTTCACCAAACCAATGGTAAAGGAGCAATTTAGTACTCTGAGGCAATTAATAGGAATGGATAATGTTCGTTGAAGAAGAAGAAAGAAAATGAAATTCTCAAAATTTTGGCTAAGTGTTGAAGATCAAGCCTTGAGAAGACACGTGGATAACACCGTCTATTTTTTAAAGTAACGATGTGAGGAACAGTTTTGTGGTTAAATTCAAGCTCTACGCTTTCAAAAAGACTTGCATTTGAAGAGGAACCATTTTTATCAAAACTCACCATTTTACTGAGGCGATTAATCTTATGTCTATCTCAACGTTCATGTTCATCATGGATTGTGCAAGCGCCACGTACCCCTAAGAGATGTTATTACCTAAATAAGTTGAACCGTTAAAGAGAGAAGGTTCGATTTCTTTCTGTAAATTTGAATCCTAATTCTCTTTTCTCCTTCAAATCCTTTCAAACCATTCTCAAATGGCGATTACCCTAACCACATTCAATCTCCGTGACCACTTCCTCGAAAATAATTGTGAATGCTGGGGGAAAAACTAAAAAGTAAACCCTAGAAGAAGGTAACCTTTTCACCAAGGTGTATTGGGAAGATAACATAGAATTTGGACTAGTCTAAAAGGTAGACTATGAGGGATTTCTGAAAAACAAAACCATGCACCGAATCATCAAGTAGTAACACCTCAGCTCTTTCTCGCAGATGGAAGGACTAGCGATGACAGGGATCATCAGGGCATTCTACTCCAACCTCTACACCATCCAGGGGTTTAATGATGTCTTGATGATGGAATTTAGGGGTAAATAAACTCTTATTTGCTCTTGGATGATAGGGAGCATTCTCAAAATGCCTAAAAAAGGCACTCAGCTTCGCAAGACTAATGATGAAGATGCCATAGTGATTCTCGAGGATTAAGAGCTCCCCTCAAATTATGTTTCGGGGGTGATAGCATCAAGCGAAATGAGCTGGATCGCTAGGGCTTGCTACGTGCTAGTAATGAAGGTGCTGTTACCAAAAACTAGGTCTGTGACTAGCTGCACCTATTTTGAAATGTGTGTGGTCTACCATATGGTGGATGGTAAGAAGCTTAACTATCTAGTGATGATTCTTTACCATTTAACCAAGCTGACTATTGCATATCATTATAGTTACCTCATAACTGAGTTGATGAGGGCAACGAAAGTGGACATCGCTCAATTTTTAGGGGAGTCCAATGGTAGAGTTTTTCTTGTGAAGAAGAAATTTGACATGTCTCACTTCAGCAAGCTGGTTCTCAACCAGGTACATATTAGGTACAACAAGGCATAACAAAAGCAGAAGCTTAAGTGCGTACCGTTAGTAGTACTGGTGGACATCCTAAAGGAGGATGAAGATGGCTTCGTGGTGGACTTCGAGGACAGCGAAGACTCAGATAAATTACCAATCTACAGCATCCTGGAGAAAGTCACCACCACTGCCTCATCTCATAAAGCAGAATGCTACTTCCTCTAAGACCATGGGGAAGAGCCCTGTGAAATCCAAAGCTGATGAGACCCGTGCTCAGCCCTAACATCAAAGGAGGCAAATGAAGGCCAAAACTTGCGCATAATGAGAAGTGGAGGCCAAACTTCATGTTGAGAAGTAGGCGAAGGAAAAAGAAGATGTAACTGAGGTTGATGAGTTCCTACATTAAAGAAAGTGCAAACTGGTGTTCTTAGAGGATACTAAGAAGCAAAGCAAGGCCAAGAAGTCTAAGGAAGAGGATACTCAAAGTCATACCACTTCTGCTGAAGTATAAGACATATTTGCCAAAGCTAAGGGCACTCAGCGCAAGCATTCTGCCACCAACAGGCCCTTGCAAAAGAATGTGCAGGTGATAAGCAGCGAGGAGGATGTTGGAGAAACCTTTTCCCTCCATCAAGAAGAGTCTGAGCTTCTTAATCCCAACATCCCCATACCCTCTTTCACTCAAACTAAGGAACACTCTACTCAGTTTGAGCAACCTCAAGTTGGTCTATCCTTGGACCAAACAGCTAACCAAGAGGTTCCTCTAAATCCTTCCCTCATTTCTTTTATAAATCCTCAAACCCCCTCTTCTCCTATAAATTCTTCAATTCCCCCAGTTAATCCTATAGAAACTGAAACACAAACTGTAAATTCTCCTCCTCCATCAAATACTAAATATTCTTTTATTCATATTCCTTCCTCTCCTATAAATAACCAAAATTCACCCATTCATATTTCTTCTCGTACCAAAAGCCATGATTCTTTTTCTCCTAACCCTTCACCAGTACATATTACTTCAACCCCTTCTTCTCTTGTACAAACCTAAACACAATCTCTTACTTGTACATCCCTTGTACCTTCTATTGCACTCAAGAAAACCATTCCCCTACTTGTCAAACTATAAATTTTTCTGAACCTGCCCCTTCTTCAAACCTAGCTTCTACCCCTCTAACCCCTCTGGTTAGGGAAGTTCCTAACGCTGAGAACTCATCTTAGCAAGGAAAAGCAAGTGGTCAGGATACTGAGGTAAATTTTATAACCTGTGAAGTACTTGAACCCAGTAGAGAGCTAATTTGTGAGATCTTAGTTAACTCATCTATCTTGGTAGAGATTAGAGAGTTAGCAAGGAAGAAATTCCCTATGCTCAAAACCAATGCCGAGTTAGATGGAGCATTAAGAAAATTGCTACTTGCTCAAGATTTTATGGGCTTATCCTCCTAACCCAAGGCAAAATTGCCTAAATTCGAATGACACACTAGTTTACCAAATGAATCTATCTACTTCGAGGAGTTTGAAAAGGTTTAAGGTAGTTTGTTTGTTATTCAAAATCATTTGTCAAAAGAGAGTGCCATGAGCTTGGTGGAAAAAATGGCTCTAATCTTAACCAATTTAACGAATTCTGCAGCCCAGCTTGGGGCAGTAATCACAGCTATCCCCACGTCTACTACATTACCTAACGTTGTTACAGAAAAGATTAAGGGTAGTGTGAATGCTGCTACTGAGTAGCTAAGTCTCTTGAGTACCAACATGGCAACTCAAGTGACACAATTCCACAAACTTAGTGAGGAGCAGGCCAAAATAAAGAAGCTCAACGACAACCGAATAGAGAATATCCTTAAAGAGGTAGAGACTACAAAGGATGTTTCCCACAACATTGCTAAGCTGTTAGAGACCATGTCGAAGTTCTTGCTGAACCATTATAATAAGCAAGACCAAATGGTGAAGCTGCTGAAGGATATTTCTGTAAAAATGGACAAGGAACCTATGATCAACCTTGACTCTCTCCACACAAAACTACACTCTATCCAATGAGAAGTCAATGAACACATGGACACCAAGATCTCCTCCTTGCAAAAATTCCTTATCACAACAATGGGGAAGATGTTTCCAAAAATGCCTACTCCTAGTCTAACTCCTCCCTCTGAATCTCGATGTCTTGAGACTGGTATGTCCATTCATACAAAGTTGAATGTTATTAAGTCGAAGGTAGAAGACTTGTAGAAGAACCTTGGAACTCTAATGAGAATGGGCGAATTAGACGCTAAAGACATTAATTACACTGCAAAGTGTATATCATCAATTGAACCTAAAGGTCTTGACATCGAAGTGTAACCAAAGATTGCACTGACTACAATAGACTTCAGAGCCTTACTCCAATTCTTTCAACAGTTTGCGTGTTAAGGGTTTGACCAAATTGCGCACCTCTCCAGATACCACCATCTTCTCCTCAACAAACATAACGATCAAGAATTTCTTTTTCTAAGGGCAAAGAGCAGTTGGAGCAAGATATTTCTCAAAAATTATCAGCTAGCAAGAGAACTTCTAAGCTGCCCTCAATGATTTTAACCTCTACCTTGAAAAAATTGTGCAAGGTCAGATAGCAAAGGTGGGAGAAGGTAGATGAAAACACTCTTCGAACGGCTAATCTTAACAAGGGAACTCTTCCAAGACGATCATATCTTCCACCTCCTCAGCAGCAAAATCCAAAGGCAAATCAAGACAATACTGCTGGTTCTTCCTCCTTAGCATAAAGAAAATAAGCCATGTACTTTGTAGTTAGAACTTGTAATAGATCTTAGATTGTAATCTTAGTACAAGACATAAATAATGTACTAACTAAGTCATTTTTTTTAAATCAATAAAAATTATAAGTTTTTACCTCAAGTTAAGATGATCTTACTTTACTTTATTATGTTATATGTTTGTTTCTTCTACAAAGTTAATTATATGATGCAGGAACTCATACAAGAGACCAACCTTAAAGAAAAGGTGAAGTAAGACAAAGTCCCAAGATGAAGAAAAATCCTTCAAGTATGGGAGAGCTGAGCCGCTTGAAGAGATCCACTGAATATGGGGAGTTCAAGTAGACTAAGGGAAGTCACTCAGCACAAGGGAGTCTTACATCACTTTCTAGGTATTTGTGATATCTCTAAACTACTTATTCAATTAACTTTTTCTACTACCTAGTTTGCTGTGTATCCAAAATGGGGGAGATTGTATATCCAAGTTAATAGTACCTTACAGTACTTAAACTTTTTGGAAATAGCAAACTAAGATAGTGAAATTAATTGAGTACTAAGCATACTCTTAATTAATGAAGCTGACTTGAGTTTGTTTGAAGGAAAATAACCTAGTGTTTTGAGTAATTAATTAAGTTATAGCTTAGAGTATTAAAAACCGAGTTTGTGCTGAGTACTAAGTAGTTTAGAAGAATATCAACTCAGGCGTGCTGAGTTAGCTTTTACTGATTAAAAGCTGAATTCATTGACACTTAGAGAATTAAATGACACATGTGCTGCTAATGTCTTCTGTGAGAAGCAAAATATTCTTTCGATGATTTTTAGGTTAAAAAACACAAAAATTAATGAAGATTTCCAGTGGTCCTCACAATTCAAAAGGTGTCAGTACGAAATGTCAGAGATTTTTCCCTAAAGTCCAAGATGAAAAGAATCCTTTAACATGTGTCGTATTCTTTGTGTTACCGTGCATCTCTTCAAACGTTAGCAATATCAACGAATCATAAGATTCCATGTTGCACTTCGCGCGCCTCTCTCTTGAACCATTTTGCTTGAAGACAAATGAGAATTCCTTAATGGGAAGATTCGAAAGTTATGAAGAGAAGAGAAATTGAAGAACTACAAGGATAAAAAGTTTACAATGGCTACTTCGCAAAGCTTTGAGTATTAATAGAAGAGAGAAGCAGACGTTCAAACTTGGTGAATCACCTTGAATTTCTTTAATAGCTAAAATTCTGTGCAATTTCTCACAACTTCAAGAAATTCCAAATTCAAGCAATCAGTAAACAACCATTTCAAATCAGCTTGTAATAGAAAGAATCAAATACTTAGATTTAACATTTTAAAGATTCAACATTTTATATGTTAAATTCAGTCTGCACTTTCATTTCAAATATGAGTGTCAGTTTAGGAAGGGTACCCAAATTGAGTTGAGTGGTAGTTAGAAAGAAAGATACTTTCTATAAAAATTGTGTCTACCATTGTAAAGGCTGCTCCACTTGAGTATGGAATGAACACTAGTGGATTAAAGCTCGGAGAAGGAATCCGGGGACTAGAAGTAGGCTCGAGGCCAAACCAGGATAAAATCAGGTGTTGAAGTTCTAAAGTTAAGCTTTAACTTTTATTACGTCTAGCTCATTCATCATTCTTTTTATTATGATGTATTTTTGCTTGAAAAATTGATTCGAGCTAAGTACAGTACTCAATAAGAAATTGAAGATAAACTATGCTAGTGAAGCTGAGCACTTTATAAGTTTTTAGATCTACTCAGCACGCATAACTCAAAACATATCTAAAAACTTAACATTGTTAAATAATTTTTATAAATCTTAAAAGTAAACAAGATTCACATTCACCCCCCTCTACGGTTGTTTACAAGGTATCTAAGGACAAACAATGAATGTTAGAACATCAAGCTCACTAAGCAATTAGATGAGTTGATTGCTGAGATAACAGCTTCAAAGGAGAAATGGGTTTCTCTTCCAACCAATAGTTCATCTTTGAGTAACCAAACTTACAATTCTAAGAGGAAGAATTCCTCTAAAAAGAAGAAAGCGAGACAGCTTAAAGCAAAAGTGGTGTGTGGCTTTTGTGGCAAAGCTAGACATGCCACAGTCACATGTAGGTAAAAAAAATTGTTATTATGATGTGTGTGACTAGACTAATTTAAGTTCTGCTAATAAATGAGGTCCTAGCTCCGTTGATGATATTAAAATGTGGTATTTGGATAGCGGATGCTCTAGGCATATAATGGAAGATGAAAGCCAGTTCATCTCACTAGATTTTAAAAGAAATGGAAGTTTTAGTTTTGGAGACAACCAAAAAGGGAAGATTGTTGGATGTGGCACTATCGGTGTTTCTCCTTCAATTGAAGAGGTGTTTCTAGTCAAAGGATGTATGTTCAACTTGCTAAGTGTAGCCCAACTTTTTGACAAAGGTATGAAGGTTACATTTGACTCAACAGGTTGCTTAGTTATTGACTATAGGTCTGACTCAACAATACTCTTTCCTCCTCAAATTAATAATATGCAAATGATCAATTTATCCCTTGTTTCCACTATTATTTGTCTTGTATCTAAGTAGGATAATCCATGGCTTTGGCTAAAAGTTTGGGTCATATAAATTTGAGCATTCTGTCCAAATGAGCTAAAAAGCAATTAGTTGTGGGTTTACCCAGTATCAGTTTTGAGAAATATAGACTTTGTTCAGATTGCTAGCTTGGTAAGCAAATTAAAAAGTCGTTTAGGTCTATAAAAATGTAGTAACTAAGAGATAATTGGAGTTCCTCCCCCTATATCTATTTGGTCTTGTTCAACCTATGAGCTTGGTGATCTCAAGGTTTTGACTATACTAATTTAGAGGGCTTATAATCGGTGATGATGCCAAAAACCTTGTTCCCCACTTCTCTACCGATAAGATAAAAGTTCAAAATACGAACAGGTGTTGTCGATACAACTTATCAAAAAAGAAAAATGGTGACCACTGCAAGTATACAATTTCAATGTAGTTTTAAAAGATATTGATCCCACAGGGAAGGGATTCGGTTTAAAAGACCAACTAAAGTTACGGAACAAACAAAAATAGGTAATTTGATTGGAGGGTTTGGGTGATAGACGGATGAAAAGATAGATGTATGAATAGACTAGAGGAAATGTAAAATATATAGATATTCCCTAAGAATAAGTTTAACAAAGAAAAACATGCAAAATCATTAAGAATATTTCATACACTAAATAACTTCAAGAAATAAGGTTTTAGACACCCTGATATTGAATAATTCATCATAGAGCAACACATGAGATGACTTTTCTAAATCTAGGGTAAACGACTTATGACACTTATAAGAACCTGGATAACTACAATACTATGCTTAGTACGGGTCACTCTCACAAAGCCATATTAAGCAAGTTATCATTCCAAAAATGTTGGCTCACTAAACAACGTTATAATCACAGATCTAGTGATTATACACAATCTTATTAACCCCGAAATAACTCTTAAAGTTAACTCGAAAGCATATAACTTGATTATTATAAATGACGCAATATGAAATACTCGTTATGACACATAGATATATCATAAACTTCAAAATAGAAAGTATAAGCAGAAAACACAGTAAAGTTGTAGGGTATGCAAGTGAAAGCTAAAGTTGATCAAACCATATCCACTCTTTAATGGGAGTCATTAATTCCTGCACTTCCTACGTCTACATTGAAATTTGTCATGACTCGTACAAAACCTCCGCTAGGATGCTATTCTTTGTGAATTTCGAATAAAAGAATGTTGAAGAAGGAAAACTTTTATTGATAAGTGCTTTGCAATTACACTCATACAACAATTCTTGAATTTGTGTAGAAATGAAGTGATCGAAATAAGAATCGAATCGCTAATACATATTTCTCGCTAAGACTTTGAATGTAGTGAAATCTAGATATTTTCACTCTTTATCTATACACGCTTACTATCATTCAATACCTTCTATTCATGCCATACCATGCACCATGAAATTAACTAGTCTTGAACCCTATTGATAGAGTGTGAAGGGTTACGTCTATCCAAACGAGGAGTCATGTCCATTGGCAAAGAGTTGCATCTTTTCAATATGATATGATGCAACAATTCATCCTTATCCATAATGGAAAGGCACCTTTTCATGATTGGTTGACTTCCAAAAGGTGTCTTTTCGATTGGTAGTTGATGGCAGTTGATCGTTGTTATTTGGTGATTTATAGTTGATACACTTATCACGTGGGTAGAAAAAGATTATCGTTGGTTGTTGTGGATGACTTCACAAGATTCACTTGGGTAGTATTGCTGAGTAGCAAAGATGAAATCTTTGAGTCTTTTTTCAAACTTAGTAATCAGATAATGAACGATCCAGTAACTAAAATTAGTAGAATCCGACGTGATCATTTACGTTAATTAGAGAACTATTATTTTGAAGAATTCTGTTCAGCGCATGGTATTGACCACAACTTTTCTGCTCCTTATACTCCTCAACAAAATGGGGTTATAGAAAGTAAAAATAGAACCATAGTTGAAATGGTTTGATCCATGCTGAGTGATAACAATCTACCAAAGTACTTTTAGGGAGAAGCTGTAAACATAACCTGTTATATCTTGAATCGGGTTTTAATTCCTCCAATTCTTGAGAAGACACCCTATGAGCTTTGGCAAGGTCGCAAGCCTAAGATTGGTCATTTCATATCATTTAGCTGTAGGTGCATCATTCTAAACACAAAGGAGTAGCTAGGAAAGTTTGATTCAAAGGCTGATGAAGGTATCTTTCTTGGTTACTTGACTAACAGAAGGTATATATTATATATGTCAAAAGGATTGACTTATTAGAGGAGTCTATGCATGTAGATTTCAATGAAACTAATAATGTAGGTAGACAACCAATTAATGAAGACGAAGGAGTAAACCAGCCAGAAAATCTACTCAGCATACTACTCTCTGTGCTTCCCAACCCAACACAAGATTCAGAAGCTGAGGAAGTTAAAGCTAATGAAGATCTTTCAATCAACTTCAATGAAGCAGAAAATCGACCATAGCCTTAATAACCCAATGCAAAGACTCTCATTGTAGATCCAAGTCTTTCAAGAGAGATTAAGACTTATCATAATAATTCAGTATTGACGCGAGGTTAGCTCATAAAAATGATAAGCCATCCAGCTTTCATCTCATTAATTGAATCCAAGATGTTTGAAGATGCTGAAGGAGATGATTATTGGATGATCGTGATGCAAGAGTAGCTTGATTAGTTAGACTTAATGATGTTTGGTATCTAGTTCAAAAGCATAAAGGAAAATATTTTATCGACACCAATTGGGTTTTCAAGAACAAGCTTGATGAAGATGGTAGTGTTGTTAGAAACAAGGCTAGGCTTGTTGCTCAAGGCTACAATCAGCAAGAAGGCATACTCGTCTTGAACCAGTAAGGATCCTATGTGCTTTTGCATCCCATATGAACTTCAAATTGTTTCAAATGGATGTTAAAAGTGCATTCCTGAATGACTTTACTAAATAGGAAGTTTATGTGCACCAACCTCTAGGCTTTGAAGATCTGAAGAATCATGAGCATGTCTTCAAAATGAAGAAAGCTCTCTACGGATTAAAGTAGGCTCCTAGAGCTTGGTATGAGTGGCTGACCAATTTCCTTATCAAAAAAGGCTATGAAAGTGGGAAAGCAGATACAAGTCTGTTTATCTGGCGAAAAAATGAAGACGTTTGCTTATCCAAATCTATGTGGATGACATCATCTTTGGAGAAACCGATGAGAAGTTATGCAAGGAGTTCATCAAGAAAATGAAGAGTGAATTTGAAATTTCAATGATGGGAGAGCTCAACTTTTTCCTTTAACTACAAATAAAGCAAAGTGAAGATTGAATTTTATCAGTCTAGCAAAGTATGCAAAGAAGTCTTGAAGAAGTTTGATATGGAGCATTCTATGCCAATGTCCACTCCCATGGCCACTAACACAATTTTGAGTATGGATGAAGTTGGTAAGCCTGTAGACAGCAAGTTATATAGAGGTATTATTGGCTCACATCTTTACTAAACTTCTAGTAGGCCTGATATTCAATATTCAATGTGGTATTGTGCACGTTATCAAGATGACCCTAGAGAATCTCACTTAGAAATTGTTAAGTGAATTCTCTGGTACTTGCAAGCTCTCTTGATAAAGGTCTGTGGCAACCCAACAACTCAGATTTCACTCCTAGAGGATTCATAGATGTTGACTATGGTAGAGACAAGCTTGATAGGAAAAGCACCACATGAGGATGCCATTTCCTTGTTGAATACCTTATCTCATGGTAAAGCAAGGAGTAGACTTCTATTGCGCTAAGTTCAGTTAATGCTGAGTACATGGCAGCAGGAAGTTGCATGGCACAACTATTACGGATTAAGCAGCAATTGGAGGATTATGGTATAAAGTCAAAAAGCCTTCAAGTTATGTGTGATAACCAAAGCACAATTAACCAATTCAAGAATCCAGTTCAACATGGTAGGATGAATCATGTTAATATAAGTCATCACTTCTTAAGGGATCATGTGCTAAGGGGAGATGTCAAATTGGAGTATGTTTATTTAGAAGAACATGATGCTGACATATGCACCAAACGATTAGCAAAGGAGCAGTTCAACTATATGGAATAGCAAACCTCATGTGAAGAAAATTCAAGAATTTTGGAACATTGTAGAAAATCAGGTTTCAACTCAACTGAACGAGGTAACAAGTATTTAACATCATGTATATTTTAATGTAACTTTGTGAGATTCAGTTTCGTGGATAAAATTCAGAAGCGACTTTATTCAGAGGGCATTTTTTAATTATAACCGTCTAACTTCAAAACTCACCGTTTTACTATGTTGGTTAAAAGCTTGTTAATCTTAGCATTCATTTTTAACCTTCTCTTATGCGAGCGCTACATATCATTTGCAAGTTCATGATTGTATATAAGCGGTAGCATGCTGGACAAAGATGGTCACTTTCATTTTTGAAATCACATTCATTTTTTCAAAAGAACCCTAATTCCTCTATTCTCTCTAAACTCTCTCAACTGAAATGGTGAACACAAGGAAAAATATGAAGCTTCAAGGTGTGACAAAGAAGAACATGTTTGTTCATATTGACGGTGCTACAGAAAGAATTATCTTCCCTCATGGAACCATCTTCACTAAGATTTATTGGCTAGAGAATCAAGACTTTGGTCTAGTTTTTTAAGTAGAGTATGAAGGGTTACTGAAGAACAAATTCTTTCACAAAGTTATCAAGCGGTAAAACCTCATTCAATTTCACCTATTGAAAGGTCCATCCATCAAAAGCTTGATTCAAATCTTCTATGGAAACCTCTACTCCATTCCGAGGTAAAATGATGTGCTGATTCTACAATTGAACAATGTTTCCCATCAAAATAGTACTGGTGGGTAGTCTTCTCAAAAGCCATTAAGAGCGCTTCATTAAGAAGGATTGGAGATGAAGAGGAAGATGTTGTCCCAAAGGATTGGGAACTCCATGCTGACTACGGATATGGAGAAATTGTTGCTTTAGGAATGAGTTGGAAGGCAAGAGCTTGCCATTAGCTGTTAGTGAAGTTGATTTTTCCCTAGACTGGGTCTTTAAGTAACTACATGTACTTCGAGAAGTTTGTGGTCTACCATATGGTAGAAGGTAAGAAACTTAACCGGCTGGTGTTGATTCTTCATCACCGGAATAAAGTTACTATCATCTGCCATTACAGTTATTTGATCACCACCCTTATGAAGGTCGTGAGGATGGATGTCTCATCCTTTGTAGATGGATCAAGAAAAATAGTTGTTCCATTGAAGAGGATTTTGGACATAACCCACTTCAGCAAGTTGAAGAACAAACAAATCCATACCCATTACACCAAGGTTCAAAACCTCAAGAAGAAAAGGCAAAGGTGGAACAAACTATGTTCCCTACAGAAGTGCTAAAGGAAGATAAGAATACCTTTGTGGTAGACTTTGAAGACTCCAATTAATGAGGGAACAACATATGATGTTCCCCTCTCTTCTCATTTGGAGCTAATCTCTAGCGCCTCTATTCCCACTTCTCTAAAGATGAAGGCTGCTGGTCTAAGAATTAGAGCAAGCCCATCAAATTCAAGGGTAGGAAACAAACCTACCCAACCTCAAGTCATGCAAAGAAATAAAATGACATTGAAAAATCATGCTTAGATTGAAGCTGAGGAGAAAAAAAGGATTGAAGAAAAGGGGAATGCAAGGGAGTAAGGAGAAAGCTTATGTCAGAAGAAGCGCAAGATTGAGGAAGCTGAGAATGATGGGGGATAGGGGAGCTCTAAGAAAAGCAAAGAAGACCTTGAAACCATTAGTCCTAGCATTGTTGCTTAAGTGGATAAAGTAATCTCCAAGGCTAGAGGTGCTCAACGCAAGAGATATGCCATTATGCGCCTAAAGAAAAACATTCAAGTAGTGTGCACCAATGAGGATGTTGATGAGGTGGATATCTACCATTATGCGCCCAAAGAAAAAAATTCAAGTAGAATATGCTCTTTCTAGTTCTAACATCCCCAGCCCAATTCACACTTTGATTGAGATACTTCCAATCCAGGTTGAGCTACCTGAAGATGACTTATCCTTGGATCAATCAACCAACCCCTATGTACCTAAAAATCCTTCCCCTATTTATTTTGTTAATCATTCACCCAATTCTCTAGTAAATCATGAAATTCCTACTTTTGTAAATTCCTAAATTCCTCCTTCCACTGTAATTTCTTCTTCCCATATACCTTCTACTATAAATTCCCCAGTTTACACTCCTTCTCCAACTCATTCCCAAGAAAAGACCACCCTTTCTTCACCTCCTCCAAACACTTAAACAACTCTCATCCCTTCTCTTATAAAATCAAAACCAACACCCACTTCTTCTCAAACTATATAAAATACATCTACACATACCCTTTCTTCTAAATCATTTTGTACACTATAGCCATAATACTTTGAAATTGATACATAAAGGATGAGAGTATTAAGAAAGAAAAAATCGAAAGAAAGAGAGGATAACCAAAGAGTTATGCAAAAGGTGAGGAATGGTACGGAGCAGAAACTGCAACCATTCATTGAGTGAAAAAAGAAAAAAAGACATAGCACGAAAAATGGGTGCAAAGTACAAAGTACTTCAAAATTATATACTTAAAATTAAAAATATGAGAGAGTCGTATAGAGCATAAAATGCAACCATTGAAAAAATGGGAGAGTGGTATGGAGCATAAAATGCAATCGCTAAGAGTGTTTTTAGCATCCTACAATAGTCGCGAAATCCCCATTTTGTCTAGCATATCGCCCGCTGCTATACAACTTTGTACTATATATTGTCCCAAATCCGAGTATCGCCTCTTCCTTTTCCAACTTCAAGTGCAATCCCTTTGTTATTCCTTGGAAGTGCGACTCCAATTCCATTACCTCTCGGGCGATCATCGGTGGCTGCAGCGGTTGCAACCACATGTATATGTTGGAAATATAACACTCAAGAGAACAACTTTGATTAAACTCAAGGAAAATATTACAAGAACACACTCACTCAAATACAACACTACAACTCACTCTTATTTTTTTCTTCTTTTCTCTCTTAAGAAGTTCTTACTTCTACT
>CATIWQ010632317.1:0-22472 GCA_949673415.1 Euphorbia schlechtendalii | reverse complement strand
AAATAATAAATCATTCACAAAGCAGAAAAATAAACCATCCACAAAACAATAAGTAAATGTGGAAAGTAAAAGCGGAAAATGAAAGTTACAAGGCTTCAAAAATTGGGGGATGCAACCACCCACTAACATATTAATTACGTTTCCCAAAAATTGAAATTGCGATACTGAAGGAAAATTAAAATCCTAAACATACATCTAATCCTAATCTACCTGCATCCACAAAGGTTAGCACAGGGGATAACACGTATGTTCGATTTTGGATTTAGCGAGACACGCGTGGCCTAAAAAAAATCAATCGCGATATTGTGTTTGTTGTTTAAATAAAAACCATTCATTTTATTAGCATATTGGTTGCTCATTTTAATTAATGAAATTACTCGCATGGTAAAAAGTGTGGTCTGTTATCCGGGAAAATATTTTATTCCTTTCGTGGGGTTGTTCTAACATACATCTCCTTATAATAAAGAAAAAGATGAAGAAGAATTACAACAATTGAAATAAAAATAAAAATAATTAAAATTCTAGGTTCATAGATGAAATCAGAAGAAGAAATCAAGCACTGAAAGTACGAGATTTGCAGTTCTAGGAACTCAGAGGCTTACCCTTACTTAACGAATCCACGTCGAAGAATCCGATCGGTTCTTGAGAAATCCTCCTCGTTCTTTAAGTTTCGGTAAAAAAAGTTGTAGTAGAAAGTTCGAAAATTGTTCGTTTTATTCTTGAAAGAAAAGGTCGTTCTAAAGCTATGTTTTTTTATCTGATAATTTGAGGACCCCGATTATCGAGAATGATCCTACTATTTATAGGAAAATCCTGAAAAATCCAAAAAAGGTAAAATTTTCCAGCAAGGGGTCTCGCCAAAAACAAGACTCTGACGAGGCCCCTTGCGGCGGCTTTGGCGAGGCCATGCCTCGCCAAAGGCCTTGGCAAGGCACCTGCCTCGCCAAGCCCCTTTCGGCGAGGTCCGCCTCGCCCGCCTTTGGCGATGCGGATCCCCGGATCAGATTTTCCGTCATGTTTTATTTTTATTTTTTTATTTTTTTTATTTTTAATTTTTGAATTTTATTTATTTGTTTTTTTTATTAATTATTATTTTTTATTAATTTTCAGAATTAAGTAATTTTATTAGAAACGTCCTTTTCGAATTTAAAGACGAGGAGAATTCTCATTCGAATGCATTAGGATACTCAAAAATTGTGTGATTCAAGGATAAAATCCGGGAAAATCCATCATCATCGAACGCGAGAGCTGATACAAAATCCCGTGCTCACAAGGGCCAAAGGTCGAGGTAGAGTACTGTTTAAGCCCTAATAATCTAAGGGGGTTAGGAATGGAAGGAAACTAAAACTTCAAGAAAAAGCTTGGGAAGTTAGGAATAATCCGAATTGAATTAAGGCCAAAGGCCGGAGCCAAATTATGAGCCTAAGGGTTTAAATTACGCGTTGTTTACAAAGTCGTTCAGTACGAAAGAATGACAAAAAGAAGCCTAGATTGGCGAACACATGGAAGTAAATAAAAATTTCATTAGATTGAAAAATACATGTTACAAGGCATTAAAAGAAATTTCATCTACATCTCCTAACTCGGAATATACTAAAGTAGCCTCAAAGGTAGCATGATCAACTAGAGTTTTAGGAGCGGGGTTAGAGGCTTGCTTCAGCATTAGTCCTTGAACAAGCGTGCACCATTCGGCCAAATCTCTAGAGGGTCGCCTATCTTGGGGTCAGTCATTAGAGCAAGATCGTCTAAGTTAGCCCTGAGGAACTTCTCGGTGGTCTTCATCAAGAATCGGGCTCGGAAAGTAATGCGATGTTTGTTCTAGTTGGTCAGGATCGCTTTCTTCCCCCGATAATAGTGATGCTTGACCACCTTGCACTTCCTTTAAACCCCAGCCAAGGTTTCCTCTGTTGAGGCTGCTCTAACGCATACTTCAACTAATATGGCTCTCAAGATGGTGGTGTCATCCTGAGACTTCTTCAGCTCCTCCCCTAGCAAGGCAATCTCTTGGCGAGATGAGGCAAGATCCGCCTCCACTCTTGACTTCGCTTCTACGGCTTCCTGAGCCACTTCGATGGTGGAAACCTTGAGGCCCTCCAGCTCTGAAAGGGCAATCACATTTGCCTTACTACTCTCCAAGTTTAAATTGAGCTTGGAGAATAGCTCAGCCTCCTTTTGGTGCTCTTCCACCGTGACCTTGGCAGCTTTAAGCTCACCTTGTGCTTTGGACAACTCTTTGTCAAGCCTCTCCAGTTCTTCTGCCTGAGATGCCTTCCCCTCTTATAGGACTCGAATCTCATGATCCGTCATGCGAAGATGCTAAAGTAATTGAAAGGAGTCCGCAAAATCCTACATCAAAACGCACGGGATTAAGAAAGGACAAACGGAGGTAGGACATTTACAGTAGAGCAAATATGAACTTACCCTGATGTTCATATAAATGAGCTCCTTGGCTAGGAAAGCAAGCCCTGGCTGGCATAATGAGCTGCCTCGGTAGGGAGCTCTAAAAAAGAGCATAGCTCCTCTATCACTGCTAGGTTAGATAAGTCGATGTTGGGCCATGTTCTTCTATCCACTGCTGCAAAAAGAAAAATGAAATAAGAGAGGATCAAGCACTAAATAGAAAAGTTAGAGGTAAGATTCTTACCCTTATAAGATAAGGGAGCTCTAGCCTTTCTTCCTTCTCTTCAGAATGGAGAGGGGAACTTTCACTCTCATCCTCCACGTCCCCTTTTAGCCTCTTGAAGAGGGATTCGGCAGGGGAGGTGGACTGTGCCCGCTTTGGAGTACTGACAGTAGGAGAGGGAACCTTGGGCTTCCTAGTCCGCCTCATGCACCTCTCCACCTCGAGAAAATCAACATTCCATATCACCGGTCTCGCTTTGGTAGCATCCCCATCACCTTCCACCATACCAGCATTCCTTTTATCACCCTTCATGGCGGCTTCCTCCTCGCACTTCTTCTCGGAAGAAGAAGGAATCTCCATAACCATGGGTTGAAAGGGAGGCTGACCTCATTTATTTCCTCTACATCTCGAAGGAGTTGGTCCATGGAAGCACGGTCGGGGCTCTGACCCTGATTTTCAACTGGTACTTCTCTGTCATCAGCACCATTGTTAGGAGGATTTGCCAGGTGGGTTTGCATCAACTCTGTAATAAAAGCAGCCATATCACCAGGGCAATAAGCTATTCCTGCAAAAGGAAAAAGGAAGTAAATTGGCAATAAAGGGAAAAAAGAGAAACTTACGAGCTCGAACCTAGGTAGTCCTAACTACGGTTAGGATCTCGTTATCCAATTCAAAACAGACACTATTAGACCACATAAGCACCCAGGCTTTTCTCTAATGGATTGGAGTGGGGTTTAGTTATTCCAGAATGAACACGGTCCATCGTTGGTTGTAATTTAAGCGCCCATCCCTCATCCATGTGTTATTGTTGGCTGGCTCATTTTTCTAAGATATTGGAAACGGAAAGGCTTCCCCCTCATAAAGGGACCCTACCCCTGCACTAGGCTCCTTCCCAATCCAAATCCATTAATCCTTGAACTTCTTAACAGAATCCAATTTAGCCAACAACTTCGGCATTGAGAGTTGATGAGTTTGCCAATAGGTAAGACACCCCGGCGCCTTGGAAACAGGGTGATAGAATCACCAGAACACCTTCTCATCTAGCTGAAGCCCTAGATCTAGGGGTGTTAACAAGCTCAATGGCTCGCAAACAGTTCGAGATTCAGCTCGGTAAAAGCTCGATTAGAGTTCTACTCAATGAAGCTCGACTCAAGTTTGAGATCGACTTGAAATATTAACAAACCGAACCAAACCTTCTAAGATTCGACTCGAAAGTTCGCAAACATGTTCGTAGAATTTTTCTACTTAATAAATTAGTTAAAAACAAATTGTATGTATTTTATGAGTAATAATTATTCGTATAATAAATGTATTTTCCGATACTTTTTCGAAAAAATGTAGTAAAATATAATGTTACTAATGCAATCTTTTTTTAACTAGTGTTTTAATGTTGAAACAATTATGGGTAACACTTTTGTTTTTCGTTGCAAAAGAAATATATAGTTGGCTTGTTTAGGCTCGCGAACTCGAGTCGAGCTTTTCATGAGCCCAAGCCGAGCTAAAGTTTTCTAAGCTCGACGAGCTTCGAGCTGAGCCGAGCCCGACCATTTTTATTCACGAGCCGAGCCGAGCCGAGCCCAGCCCAGTATTGTTCGGTCTCAGTTCGGCTCATTAACAACCCTACCTAGATCGGTGCAAAGCTTATCAAGTAGGATGAGTTCCAGCCATGAATTGGGATGCACTTGGCCCGGAGGGAGGTTGAACTCTCGTAATATGGAGCAGATGGAAGGTGATAAAGGAAGGCGAAATCCCCACTCTATATGTTTCTCAAAAATTACAAACATACCAGCGGGGGGTGTGTTCAAGCGCTCATTCTTCTTAGGGATTAGGGTTATCAACCCAACCTTATCCGAGATTATAGGCGCGATGCGTTCTTTCGTCAACATAGATCAGACCTTGATATCAACATCGGGGCCAACTTCTTTCTTCTTTTTCGCTTTAGGTTTCGGGGGAACCTCAGGATTAATTAGGGTAAGATCTATTTGGTACTCTACAGTGGGTTCTATGTGCAATAGAGGGGTATAAATGTGAGCGTACTCAAAGTTAGAGGTTATCCCCTCAGGGGTGGTAGAAACAGAGTTTTAAGGGATTGCTAGAATGGGACGGTTCGACGATTCTCCCTGAACACGGGTGGAATTTTTGAAAGCTCTGGTCGGAGCCCTGGGAGAAATAGAGAAGTTAAGGAATAGAAACTTACTAAAAGTAGAGGAGAGCAAGCGAGAATCAAAGCAGGAAGAAATCGATAGCGGAAGCAAGAGAGAAATTACACAAAGTGTGCGCGTGGCGCGTGATTGTGTGAAAGGTCGCACTTGGTGCGTGTAGGGGGATTTGAATTTAAAAAATACCACGTAGAAGTTAAGGCCGACCTAATATGTTTCATAGTACCTCGGAATAAAATCAAAGTGGCTTGAGGCTTATAAAACCTCTTCTTAAGCTAGGGGGACTACTTTGAGAACCAGAGTTTAAAGAACCCCATCAATAATGGGGACCGAGGCCATTAAAAAATTTGTAAGCACGGTTACATTTTTCGCATAAGGTCGGTCAAAATACCTGTAGAGAGCTTTACCCTAGTTCGGAGTCAGGGATTAGGATTGGCATAAAACTAGGAGCCGAACCGGTAATTACATAATGGAGCTGAGACATGCCCTACTAGCAGCTCAAGCTCGATGTCATTCAGTAAAAGGGATCCGTGTAACTGTACTGTTTTATTTGCACATATAAACAATCGTAGTTTCTACCATTAGTGCACGGTTTTTAGGAAGTGAATTGAAGGTTTGTAAATGCTAGACCTAAAAGAGTCTAGCCCGGATTGAGGGGGGGAATTATGATAACAGCCCACCTCATGGCTTGGAGCCCATGAGGCCCACGCAAAGCCCAAGAGGCCCAGTCATCTGTAATAACTCCCAACAGTTGTGACAGGGTTAGTTCACGAGGGCGGTTTAAGCATTATAAGAGCGGTTGGTGCACTATGGTATCAGTTACCGCGCATAATAATCGCATGAACCGAACGGTTATGCCATGATCTGGAATAACTATAAATACTATTTCTTTTGGTGTTGCTCGGGTACCTAATTCTAACATTCAGATCAATATTCCAACATTCATACTCCCACCTTTGTACTAACTTGAGCGTCGGAGAGGCTTCGCCAGAATCTAAACTGTGTTTGTGGTTGTAGGTAGCTACATTCTCTGTCATTAAGTCACACTTTGGGTCACGCGATAGCAGTTACCATACACATTCGTACCACATACCTATCACATACATACATATGCGTATTTGGATTGTATTGGAAAAAACTGTAAATGTGAAAAGATTACATAATACAAAAAAATCAACTATTAAGTTTTTGTGTAAATTTTCACAAACCCTTAAAATACTATTAGCATCCGTATTTTGAAAAGATTACATAATACAAAAAATCAATTATTAAGTTTTCGTGTAAATTTGAAAATATTCCTTAAAACAGAAAATTAGAAAGTTATAAACAAATAAAAATGTGAATATGACACACTATCAGTTTCCGTATCATATACTTACCACTTAGTTACCATACACATTCATACCACATACCTATCACATACATACCACATACGTGTTTGGAGTGCATTGGAAAAAACTGTAAATTTGAAAAGATTACGTAATACAAAAAAAAAATCAATTATTAAGTTTTCATGTAAATTTTTCAGTGTAGTTAAAATCAAATAAGGATCAGTTTGGGATTGCGACTACTTCTCCAAAAAGTTCAAATTTCAAACTTTTATTATAAGCACAAAAGTTAATTTTGAAAACAATAACTCGACCAGTTGCTAATTATATAATACAAAACATTAAAATGTGTATTGAAAGTAATTAAAAGTTTGTGAGCACAGCAGCAGCTTCAAAAGTAAAACAGAGTGTTTAGAGTTTGTGCAGGTAATGAATTTGAAAAGCAATTTCACTGTCTCTTTCACTCTATCCACTACACTCTTCGCATTCCCCTCGCCCCTTCGCCGTCTGCTAAAGTGGCGGAAAATTGTGGTGGACAGAAATGAAAGGTGGAGTTGTTTATCCCGGTAAAAGACGATGTAGATTTCTTGATGTTGGCGTCCTTTTCCTTGTAGTCCTTTCTTTGCTCGTTCCTCTCGTATTCCTACTCGGGTTTCACTCTACTGGTACCGTCCTTTCTTTCTGTTTCTAGATTTAGATCCGTTTCAACTTTTTTCGCAATTTTCTAGTTTCGGTTCGAAATCAGATCTTAAATGCTCTTCAGATCTCCGTAATTTGTGTTCAATTAATTGTTTCTTGTTATCGTTTTTGCACTTTTGCAGGTTACCTCTCTGATCGTCCAAGTTCGAAATCTGGTTCCGTCTCTGTGAGTATTTCAACTTATGACTCAATCTTACTAATTAATAACGTTGCGCTAATTTACATTTTATTTCTTCACTATTAACCAGGATTCTGCTGCTGGTGATCATAGCACTCTTTCTAAGGTAATTTATATTTCAATTTAGTGCCTCACATAGTGCTTCTATATTTCCGAGAGTTTGCTAAACATTGCGCTGCATTCATTCTATTTTTTTTCTACTATATATGGGGAAATGATGTTTCATGGTCTCAAACTTACTTCCGTTAATTTGATTACTTGTAGGATCAGCTTAACACAGCGGAACTTTTAAACCGTTCTCTGACAATCACTGCAAATGTTAAGGTTTGAGGCTTGGGCATGAATTTCCTCACAGTCAGTAATTACAGTATAATTGAGCGTATTGGTAGTTGATTTTGGCTGTGATACATAAGCACATTCATTTGAAAAATAAAGTATATTGTGATAGCACTTCATAAGGTTTCAGGATGATAAGGTTTCTGTCATAACTATATATTTTTATTAGACCTAACGCTAGAGTAAAAACAAATATAATTTTTACACTGAGCCCAATGCTTAAACATGTTAAGGTTTTCGCTTTCACCAAGTCTTTTGACCCTAGATGAAATGGATTTTGAATGCCTAGAAAAAATGGAACTTGATTGGATATGGTCTTTTGTGGAGGCTGATCACAACCTGGACCACTGATGCTGGTGATATTGAAAGTCATGGGAATCAGAATCAGAATCAGAATTTATTGCCTTCAAATGGGGCTATGTTAAAATTTTTTACTTGGTAGATATTGAGCCATATATATTTTGCAATATTTCGGGTTTATAGGTTTGAATATGTTAAGATAAGAGAATTGGCAGTTTGGTCAAGAAAGTTAACTGTAAACCTCCCAGCTATATAATAAGTTTCATTCTATAAAAGCATGTTATCCCAGTTAAGATATTGAAAGAATGAAAATGTTAATATTGATCTTAAGAAATGCAGCCATGAACTAAAAGAATTAGAAGAAAATTTGTTAAGAATTCTCAATCATTGATGGTTGAAATTTTCTTTGTGCAAAGTTAATTATTTTAATTAGTTTTTTTTAATTTTAGTGTATTGATTAGATCTGATAAAATTAATGTGGAACTGAACATTGATTATGATGTATGCACTTTTTGACTTGGCATAAATCTAATTTTGATGTTGCTATTATCGCATATTGCAACATTTAAGAACTTTTTATTTGGTTTAATTACAAAATCACAATGTAGAATTGTCAAGGCAATGGGCATTGTCTGGAAGTAATGAATAACGAGATTGCAGTTGAATTGGTTTGCAATGATAGAAATATTACATTTCCTTTTATTTTGTTGTCAGGATACTCTCACAGGCCTCGCGCCAGAAGCAAAAAATTTGACTGCTGTTTCAAAACTTGATGATCAACAACAGAAAAGAGGTCTTGTTGGTCTCACCTTATTAAAGTGTTATTTAGTTGACCATTCTTATTTACATTAGGGTTTACATCTTTAAACTATTAACAGATACTTTGGTTCCAACACATTCTTTGCCACAGTCAGCTGCCATTAGAAATGTATGGATGCCCATTTCATGGTTTGATGAAAAGTTAGTTCCTCACTTTGAAAGCTATTGAAGCCTAACTTTAATCTCAAAAAATTGATGTCACAGAAGAATAAACCTAGAACAACTAACGCTGATGTAGCTGGGGAAAACAATGAACGATGTGAAGAAATTTACGGGAGTTAATGCTCATGGCATGATGAACACAAGGGAAAAAAAGATATGAAAGATGCGATGATAAATTAAAGGACCAGCTTTTTGTGGCTAGAGCATATTATCCGAGCATTGCCAAACTTCCTGCAGAAAACAATATTCAAGAGCTAGAGCGTATTCAAGAGCTAGAGCGTATTCTTAGTGAAAGTACTACAGATTCTGTTCTTCCACGCCAGTAAGCAGTAAGCTAACTCAAGAAATAAAAAAAATATTCAAGAGCTAGAGCATATTCTTAGTGAAAGTACTACAGATTCTGTTCTTCCACGCCAGTAAGTGGTTGCTAGTCTTCTCTAATGCCTCTATTCTCTTACTATGCAACCTGTTGATGATAGAGTTTTCTTTCAGTAGTAGCATGCCAGTAAGTATATGGTTTTTCCAGTTTTAAATCAGTATCTGCTTGTGTAGTCAGAGCACATATGTTCTGCATGTTGTTAAGATAAGCTACTGCATTGGACTAATATAGTAATAGTTACTACTTATGTGCTGCTAGTGATGCACTCCATCATCACTTTTTTATTTTATTATTTATTTCTATTGGTAAAATTTAATTCAGATAATGGCAATGCTAAATGGTGGTAAAGGTGTCTTTTACACTTTAATTACATGCAAGAAGACTGTAATGTAATGCCTGACTACAACTGATAAAATTTAGATGCTATTTGCTCTTAACTCTAGTCGTTATCATCAGCAAGTTTTGATGAAAATAGACCAAGATATATCCAAATATCAATCAGCACGTTGTGGACTTTCTTTAGATGGGTTGCTTTTGGGTTTGTTTATATGACATGTTTATGTACATTATCTATTTTATTTTCACTGAAATTTTGTTGGCCTGCTGCTGGAAATGATATATAGTGTTTGTATATGTTTCTGTTGTTAATCAACAATATTCTTTGTTGGATTCAATTGTTGATGTCTAGGATATTCTTCTTGCGGATTTTCTCAGGAATTTGTTTCTGATGTAGTCATTTCACATCATGAATCCATCATGCTACATGTACTTGTCTTGATGATGTTTTGCAAATTATAGGAAATTTTTAATCTGAGTTGTGTGCTTTTTTCCTTTTTGTTTGGGTCTTACCATATTTGGAAGTCCTCTTTCACTTTTGAAAGTCTCCTTAGATGTGTTTTTTTTGGGGTTGTTTATAATGACATTTTTATGCACATTATTTATTTTTATTTTTACTGAAACTTTGTTGTACTGCTGTTGGAAATGCACCTATGTAGTGTTTATAAATATGCTTTTGTTGTTAAACTAAAATTATTGTTTGGATGAATTAAACCGAGTTAGATGTTAAGGACATGCTTCTGGCTGATTTTCTCAGGAATTTGTTTCTGCTGTAGCCATTGCACATTATGAATCCAACTCTTCCACATGTGCTTGTCTTGATGAGGTTTTGCAAATTATACTGAATTTCTAAATTGTGTTTTTTTCCTTTTGGTTTGGGTCTTACCGCATTTTGGAAGTCTGTTTTCACAGAGATCTTTTGTGCCAAAGTGTCCAACTTCAACCAAGTACCAGAAATAAAAAAAACCTATACTAATTATAAATATTGTCTGACAGCATATAGAGATATTCTCTCCCATTGCTTTTTTGTCTTTCATTCTACTAAATCAAGATATTTTCACTTTTATTTGACCCTTGGTCTTTTGTATGTTATAGTTGTGATTGTTTACTGGTCTCACTCAGGTGCTGCATGTTTACTCACTTGACAGGCTTTAACAGTTTTTTTTTTCTTGAGCATGCTAATAATTGTTGCACAATTGGTCAGAACTGTGAAATTTTCTCACTCAATGCTTTTTTGTCTTTTATTTTACAGACCTAAGGTTTTCTATTTTTACTTATATTTGAACTTTGATCTTTTGCGTGTTAGATTTAGAAGTTGTGACTGTTACTGATTGAGGTGCTGCAGTTTATGTCTCTCAAAGTATGCAACTGTTGTTTTTTTGGCCAACCATGATAATAATTGTTGCGTATTTTGTAAGAATTGTGAAAATTTCTGAGAAGGTGCGACATAAAATAACCAAGGCTAAGTCGCATCCTGTTGAATGTCAAAATTTTGACAAGAAATTCAGACAGATTCTCAACGGTTGATGAAGCTCAATTTCACAAGAAGCAGAGTGCATTCCTTTATCAACTTACAGTTGGGACCATGCCAAAGAGTCATCCTGTCTGTCCTTGATATTGACTATGGAATTTTTAATTCTCCATCACATGACTCAGAGCTCTCTCATTCTGAGAAGTTTTCAGACCCTACCCTACATCATTCTGTCATGATCTCCAATAAAATGCTTGCATCTTCAGTTGTAATCAATTCAACTGTTACATATGCTAGGGTATGTGAGTAAATTTTTTGTATAAAATCTTGTTATTCCCAATATTTTCTATTAATGGATTGTTCGGCATACTGCAGGATAGTGGGAAGTTGGTTTTCCATGTGCTGACAGATGAACAAAAT
This sequence comes from Euphorbia schlechtendalii, assembly GCA_949673415.1. Taxonomy (NCBI): domain Eukaryota; kingdom Viridiplantae; phylum Streptophyta; class Magnoliopsida; order Malpighiales; family Euphorbiaceae; genus Euphorbia; species Euphorbia schlechtendalii. The sequence goes on along the minus strand of CATIWQ010632317.1, from coordinate 11,262 downwards.
TATTTTGCTATGAAACTCTGGTTTTCAAGCAGTATATACAGGAAAGCTGCTATTCAAGTGTTGAACATTGAGAATCTTAGCCATGACTATCGTGATGAAGGTGCATCGTTTCATATGACCTTACCTGTGGAGTTTCGTATTGCTTTTGTGAATGTTAATAATCCATCAGCTACATCTTCAAAATTCAAATACTCGTCTTTCTGATACACACTTCCTACTTCCATTTATATTCCGGAATTTAAAAAAAGTTGTAGTTCTGGATGATGATATTGTTATCCAGCGAGACTTGTCTCTTCTATGGGATCTCAATCTTGGAGGGAAAGTAAATGGTGCATTGCAATCATGTTCTGTGCGGCTTGGGCAGCTTGGGCAGCTTACTGATTATTTGGGTGACAGTTATTCCGATAAAATTTTGTGTGGTTGGATGTCTGGATTAAACATAATTGATCTTGCCAGATGGAGGGAGCTGAATCTTACAGAAACTTTCTGGAAAACAGTGCAAAAGGTTAGTGCATTTTCTAATTAGAATGGTAATAGTGCAATAATGCTTTGAAGCAGCTATCTTTGACAAAAATAGGCTTAAAATCATTGGTAGTAGTTCATTGACTTTACTAACATTATAGTATATGAACTTCAATTGACATAATGATACACAAACTTAGCAACTTACTAACATAATAGTCAGAATTACTTTTGACCTTACAAAATACTTTTGACCACCTAGAAAAACCTGTAAACCTTATTTTCAATTTTTCTTCTTCCACTAATACCTTCATTGTCTGAATCTCTTTCTCCTGTTTCCCAAACATATTTACAAAGATAGGTACCAGATCTTGGAAAGTGGCTCTCTATATTTTTTAGTTACCAGTGAATGGATTGTAGGGTGGATGCGACGGTGGAATTAGAGCAGCGGGTGAGGAGTATAAGAATAGGTTGGAGGCAAAACGGTGGTGATAATAGGTGAGAGAGCTGAATAATTTAAAAAAAGATGCGAATTTGAAGATTCGGATTCTAGAGGGCATTGGAAGCACAGCTTGAGCTTTTTTAACAGTGATATATAATCATTGATGTTGTATTAACATGATTGGGTGAGCTTATGGTGGTTTGGAAACTATGTAAGATGGAGGTTAAAATGAGAGAAGTTCAAGATGAGAATAATGTTAACTAGATTGGGACCTGGAAATTTTAGTTGCAGTAGTTCGTCGATAGAAACAGAATAATTGGAGAGTCAAAGGTTATTTTTACCGTGATGCTAGTCAAGTGACAGCATATGCACCATTATGTTAAGTTTTGAAGTTTATGTACCAGTATCACTGATTTTAAGCCACAAAAATAGTAAAAAAGCAGTCCAATAACCATCTTCTTGTATCTCATATGTTTTGATAAAAAACTTTCAGGGAAAGCAAATTGGCAAGCCGAATGAATCACTTGAAGCTACTGCTTTGCGTGCTAGCTTGCTTACATTCGAGGATCAAATTTATGCCCTTAATAATAGGTGGGCTTTGTCAGGATTGGGTCATGATTATGAGCTTAATTTACTTGAAATTCGCAATGCTGCAGTGTTGCACTATAACGGGAAAAGGAAACCTTGGCTTGAGTTGGGCATTTTAAAGTATAAACATTACTGGAAAAGTTATGTAAGCTGGGATGATAAATTCTTGACCGAGTGCAATGTACATTCATAGCAAGATCTCCTTACAATGTGTTGTGGAATATACGGCTCAATAACTGAACCATGAACATGTAGATGCTTTTTGGTGCTGAGAAAATTTCTTTAAGCTTGGTCGCCAAAGGGTAATCGGCGAAAAATGTAGTATACACCCACCTTTCTGTGATTTCTTTGGTAAATAAAGAAGGCTTCGATATTGTTTATTTTTTCTTCCAAACCGAAGGTAAGGACTTTGGATCAGCCACAGATAGTTGCAAGGCCTAAACTATGGTGTTATCAAACATGTTCTATTCGATCTAAAGAGGAAACGATTTGACGCACTGCTCATTAGTCATTTCTTTGAACGGCATTCGTGATGTAAATGATGGATGGTCAGTCTTTTTGCTATGATAGTTGATTCTTTTTCTCAGATTCGTCTTTTTTTTCTTTCGAACAAATGACCAATCTTTTTGTGTGAAAAAATATAGGCTAGTTGCAATATTTGTATCAATCTCATCATAGATTTCTTTTTTTAATTAGTGAATTGAATCAACCTATTGAAAAATTGGAATGAGAAGGTGTCTCTCACGTGCCTATTTTCAGAATGTTGATCTTGTGTAGCTTGCCTTGTATGATGGTCGGAACTTGCAAAACAAGGGGTGATTATGGGGGACTAGCCGTGTGATCGACGTAACCTCTCCGATACTTAAGAGAGAGGAGGCAGAGAATATGTATTGAATGAGTAAGAATCATGTACATCTGATATATGATGGAGGTTTGTATATATAGGAAGTGGATGAGTCCAAGTAGTGATGAAGGCGATCTCTACCACTATTGGTTCATTCTTACTTGAAGTGCATCTTTTGTTTGAAGAGATAGAGTCCAATCAGGACTGCATCCTTTATTAGTTGGATAAGTATGAGAAATGACATGGCATCTACTTGTTCGAGGAAGATTCTGTGAAGATTCGTTTCACTGTCTCAGTCACCCGGTCGGATCGGGTCACATGGGGGATGGACGAGTGGTAATGATGCGCATGTCCGAACCGTTCCGGGTTATCACCTATATTCTTCTTTCAATCTTTAGGTTGTGTTTTTGGACGACTGTTTGAGTTAGACAAATTTTAAATATGTGATTTTTTTTGTCTAAATTTAATATACTCTAATCGTGGTAGGATAACAAAATTAGTGTTTGGAAATTTAATTAACTGCCCTTTGAAATGATAACCTTAAATTGGAAATACATTAAGTTTTTGTGCCGTTGTTTATTGCATGATCAAGTAAACTGGTTTTTTGTTTTCTGTTTGGATGGACATTCCCATTTGTTTAATACGAGATTAGGAATTTTGAGGGGTTTAGTAATATTTAAAATAAAATATACTTACATTTGGAGTATGTATAACAATTATCCCTTGAAAGAAAGTATACTGTCCATGTTCATGTGTTAAACAAAAACTTAATTCATTGTATTGTCATTCCAACAAACAAGTGCCCAAAACTACTACACTGGAATAGGTTTAAGAACTAGTCAAGAGAAGAAGTAAAAGAATACAACTAATTGTGTGCTCTTGTTGATAGGGTGTGGAAAATGAGTAATCAAACAGAAGCGTAGTTTAGTTTGCATGATGGAATAAGTATTTTATAGATTGACATAATAGAATACGTTTAAAATCATCAATGGAACATGAACTTTATTTTTACTAATATTATTATACATGAATTTGGAACTTGACATAATGGTACACTTTCTTTATATTTTACTAATAAAAAGATCAAAGTTACCTTTAACTTTCTCGATAAAAAGTATTACTATTGATTTCACATATTTCTTAATTTTCAATATTCTCTCCTCCCGTGATGAGGGATAAAGATTCTCTAAATTTGGAAAGTGGTACATTTGTGAATTTAAATCAATCTCAACAATTCATCAATTTTTATTGGTTAAGATTGAATTTTAATCTCCTGTGGGGATCCACAATGAAATTAAATCTTAGCTATTAAAATTAGATAAATGATTAAGATTGATAGAAATTTACAAATGTACCGAAATTTAAATAATAATTGTACAAGTAATAAGTGATTAAGGTACTTTAGTAAAAAGGTAAACTTAAAGAAAAAGGTGAACTTAAGTCATTTGACTAGAGAAACCTTTTCAATTGAAGGAGAGACAACAAGAGTGCGACAACCCACAATCTTACCTTTTTGGTTATGCCCAAAGCTGACACTTCCATTTCTTTTACGCTCCAACGAGATGAACTGGATTTCATTTTCCATCATATGCCTTGAACATTTGCTATCCAGATACCACATTCGAGGGTCATCAACGGATCTAAGGCTCACCTGCAAAATGGTTACGTTTTCTTAGGTACCCATGCTTTTGAGTTGGGTCCTCCCTTGTTAGCAATGCTTAAGTTTGACCAGTCGTACTCGTCATAATAACCATTTTTGTGCCTACACATAATTGTGGCATGTCTAGCTTTTCCACAAAAATCACATGCTATTTTTGCTTTGGGCTGACTCGCTTTCTTCTTTTTAGAGAATTTCTTCCTCTTAGAATTGCGAGTTTGGTTATTCAAAGGTTGACTGTTGGCTGGAGGAGGATCCTACTTCTTCTTCAAAGCTGTTACTTCAGTAGTTAACTTATCTAATTGCTTAGTGAGCTTGCTGTTAGCACAGTCTTGATACTCAGCTTTTTCTTGAAGAAAGCGGATATCAAGATATAAGGAAGTAACATTGTCTTTTAAATCTTCACTTCTCCTCACTAGCTCCTTCATGTTCTTCATTGACTTATTAGTCAATTTGATAACATCAAAGAGAGCCTAGGCGAACTCTTCCATAGATAAGGGAATTTCAGGATGTACCTCGACTTCAGGAGCCTTTCCCTTATTACACTCAGCTTCAGAGTTAGCAGCGGATCAATCTCTACCGGAGGTAGATGCTGAGCCTTCGCCCCTTCGATCTTCAATGGTCATTAGACAGAGGTTGGATGAATCAGTTGCTTCCTCATCAGATGACGAGGATTTTTTTGAATCGCTCCAGGTGGATTGGAGAACCTCTTCTTGAATCTATCCTTCTTTGCCTTAGGATAGCTAGATTGGATATGGCATTTCTCTCCACAGCCAAAGCATTTGATATCTTTATTGTGTTCCTTCTTGGGTCCTTCCTCAGCTCCACGCTGGTGCTGAGTTGACTTGGTTTTAGTGGGAAACTTCTTCTTGTTGAACTTCCCATCCTTCTTAATGAAGCTTTTGAAACTCCTGGTTAGAAGAGCCATTTGCTCATCAGAGTCACAGCTGGTGGAATCATTAGATGAGTCAGCTTTTAGGATAATGGCTTTGCCCTCTCTATCCTTGCCCCGACTCCTCTTGGAATTATCAGAATACTTACTCAGAGACATCTCATGAGTCAGCAAGGTGCCTTTTAGCTCATATAGCTGTAGGTCTTCAGGTCATGAGCTTTCTAGATGGTGTTCTTCTTGAAGTCCCAATCTAGAGTAAGAGTTTGCAGAATCTTCTTTATGAGCTCCTCTTCAGTGAACTCCTTCCCCAATCTCTTCAGTTCATTAACGATGTTAATGAACCTGGTATTTATGCTTTGAATACCCTCGCTGGTGCCCATAGAGAACATCTCGTACTCCCTCAGCATGAGATTAATCTTTGACTCCTTGACCTTATCAGTCCCCTCATAGGTAATCTCTAGTTTCTTCAAGATTTTCTATGTTATCTCGCATCCTAAGACCCTTTTGAACTTAGTAAGTCTAGTGCACAGTGTAAGTAATTAATCATTGTGGCATTATCTTTGAGAAGCCTCAGATTAGCATCATGGTAGTCCTTTGGATCTACGGGAACACACACTCCATTGCTCACAACTGTGGGAACTCTGGGGCCAAGCTCGATAGCAAGCCAAGCCTGCATGCTTTGAGACTGGATGAAATTTTTCATACGATTTTTCCAGAAAGTATAGTGATTACCATCAAACAAGGGTGGTCTCGTAACTAACATTCCTTCTTTAAGGAGAACTGCCTGACCGGAACTGGAACCATAGTTGTTATAAGCCATTTATGAATCTTGACTCAAAGATGATTAGTCTAAAAGTTGAGCAACTACTTTGATACCACTTGTTGGTCCTTAGACGGCTTGTAAACAACAACAGAGGGGGGAGGGTGAATATGAATTTTGGTTATTGTTTAAGATTTATGAAATTATGTTTCTTCAAGTTAAGTTTTTATATGCATGCTGAGTTGTAATATAAAAACTAGATAAACTGCTCAGCTTTGCTGGCACAGTTTATTTTCAATCTATTGCTGAGTACTCGACTCAGGTTAGGATTGGTTTTTCAAGCAAAACATAGAACAGAGATAAGATGATGTATGAGCAAGACATAGTAAAAGCTAAAAGCACAAGTTTAGAACTTCAACATCTGAATTTTATCCTGGTTCGGCCCCGAGCCTACCTCTAGTCTCGGATACCTTTTCCGAGCTTTAATCCACTAGCGTTCATTCCTTACTTAGGCGGAGCAGCCTTTACAGCTGGTAGACAACTTTTACAGAAAGTACCTTCCTTTCTAACTATCGCTCAACTCAGTTTGGGTACCCTTCCCAAACTAACACTCAGATTTAAATAAAAAGATTGTGAACTGAATTCAACTTATAGAAACATTGAATTCTTACAATGCTAAATCTAAGTAATTCTCTCTATTACAAACAGATTAGGAATTAGTGTTCGTTGATTGCTTGAGTTTGGAATTTCTTAAAGCTGGGAGTAATTTCGCAAAGTTTCAGCTCTAAAAGAAATTTGAGGTTATTCACCAAGTTTGAACGTCTGCTTTAGTCTTCTATTTATGCTTGAAGCTTTGCGAAGTAGCTGTTGCAAACTTTTCAAGGTCGCTGATCTTAAATTTCTCTTCTCTTTATATCTTTCGAATCTTCTCGTTGGATACAGATTCCAGGATGTTTAGAGATAGAAATTTGAACATTGAGGAATGATAAAATTCATTGACAAAATCTCATTTTATCTTCAAGCAATTCGATTGAGAGAGGTGCGCGAGAATGCAACGTGGAATCTTCATATTGATTGAATTGTTGACATTGGCAGAGATGCGCGGAGACTCTGAATAACGGCGCATGTCAGATGATTCCTTTTATATTTGGGCTTTAGTGAGGGAATCTCGACATTTTGTCTTGTGAGGACCATTGGAAATCTTCCTTAATTTTAATGCTATTTACCTGAAGAACAATTAAAGAATATTCTGTCTGTCACAGAATGTGTCAGTAGCACATGTGTCTTTAAATTTCTCAATGCCAAAGGAAATAACTTTTAATAAATAAAAGCTAACTCAGCACAGCTGAATAGATATACTTCTAAACTACGTAGTACTCAGCATAGACTCAGCTTTTCCTACTCTAAGACGTAACTTAATTAATTACTCAGCAAAACTGAGTTATTTTCCCTTAAACAATCTCAAGTCAGCTTCATTAATTAAGAGTATACTTAGCACTCAATTAATTTCACTTTCCTAGACAGTTTGCTATTTCCAAAACATTAAAGCACTAATATTAACTTGGGTTCTACAATTACTAAAGTGGTGGCTACTTGATGCAAGACGCAATCACCTTCATGTAATTCTTGGGCTGTGATAGATTTTTTCCAAGCAGCAGAGTATGATTTTTTGTATAGCTCTCCATTCATTAAGGAGAACCACATGACTTTCCTTACTATTTTGGTAGCTTTCATCTTATCTTCAGGCAACTTGTTGGTAGCCAAATATTCGTAGATTAGCTTCATCCAACCTAAGTCCTGTTTTTTGACCAACCGACTTGTGTCAGCCTTACTATTGTTTGGGAAGTTATTTACCTCGTATGAGCATTTGAATTTTTTCCATTCCTCGTTGCTCGAAGCTGACTTGGCTAATTCATCCACCTTTTCATTTTCCTTTCTAGGGATCTATTCAATTTTCCAAGCGATTCCCTTTGATTCTAGCTTCTCTACCAAGCTTTGAACTTTGGCAAGGTATTTAGCCATTTCCATATCTTTTATTTCAAAGTGTTGGTTGATTCGATCTACTACCAACCTTGAACTGCTTTTGAACAACAACCAATCGGGTGCTATCTCACAGGCTAGCTCTAGCCCCTTGATAACTGCCTCGTATTCTACTGCATTGTTGGTTGCTCAAAAGGCCAACTTAACCGTGTATGAAAATTGGATTTTTCTCAGGCCCCTAATTTATACACCGACTCCAGCCCCTTCTTGTGATGAGGCTTTATCTGCTAAAATCTCCATTATTCCATTTTGATTTTCTTTATTAGCTCAAGCCCTGCAAATTCTACAACAAAATCTGCCAATACTTGAACCTTCATTGCACTTTTGCACTCAAATCTTATGTCATGTTTTCCTAGTCGAATGACCCATTTGGCTAATCTTTCGGATGTCTCCGATCATTATAAGACTTTCTTTAGTAGGAAGTTGGTCCTCACTATTACCGTATGCGCTTGGAAATAGGGCCTTAGGTGGGTAGATGTTGATTTTAATGATAGGGCAAGCTTTTCAATTTGGGGATATCTGAGTTCGGCCTTCTTGAGGACTTTTCTACTGTTGTAAACTGGGAATCGATCTTGACCTTCTTCTCTCACTAAGACCATTACCACCGCCTCGTCTGTGGTGGCCAAATACATTCACCTGGGGCCTTCTTAGTAATGACAGCTTTACAAGGAAATTCTTTAACTCATCAAATGCTTGTTGACAAGGCCGATCCCATTTGAAGTCTATTTTTCTTCACATCCTTGTAGAACAACATGCATCTCTTAGCAGAGAAGGATATGAATCTCCCTAAGGCATTGATTCTCCCATTCAATCATTTGGGTGGTTCCATTTTTAAGATCGCCTCAATTTTTCAAGATTCGCCTTGATTCCTCGCTGTGAGAACATGAATCCTAGAAATTTTTTACCTTTTACTCCAAATGTGCACTTTTCAGGGTTTAGCTTCAGATGGTATTTATGAGAATTTTGAAGACCTTCTTGATGTCCTCTACGTGGGAGGCCTTGTCTCGGCTCTTTATAATCATGTCATCCACGTAAACTTCTACCAACTTGCCTATCTCATCTTTGAACATGTCATTGACTAGCCTTTGGTATGTTGCTTTGGTATTTTTCAGTCCAAAAGGCATTGCGGTGTAGTAGTATGTGCCTTTGTGAGTTATGAAAGACGTCTTTTCCTCATTGACTAGATTCTAGGGATTTGGTTATACCCACATTTTGCATCCAACAATGAATGGACTACGTAGCTGATAAGTGTATAATTACACTTATTATCACGATATTTTCAATCATAACATGATATGGTTTAGAGTTATTTTATACTTCATATAAAAGATTTGACGTGGTATGTAGTTCTTTTTTATGCAAGTGTAGAAACTAGGTGAATCTTGGGAGTAAAATGATCAAAGATGGAATTCTATGCAAAAAGAGTGAAAAAAGGAGTAAAAAGATGCGTGGAACTAAGGAATTGGCTTAGGATTGAAGCTATCAAAGATCGGCAAAGTTGAAAAGAAGAATCATGTAGAAAAGCACATTTCACGATCGTGACACCCATTCACGGTCGATACTTGTCATTCATCACAAACAGAAAGTTACAAACCAACGTTCACGATCGTGACATGTAAGTCACGCTCACGACTTGTGATGGTTTTGTATAACTATTCTCAACTTCCAACTGTTGGATAGAAACAATCAACCGCCATCAACCGCCACCAACTGTCAAACGAAAAGACACCTCTTGGGGATAGAGAAGGAATGAAAAGGTGCCTATCCATTGATGATAAAGATGAATCCTTGCATCCAATCATATATATTGAAGTGATGCAACCCTTCACCAATGGACACGACTCTTCATTTGGATAGACACAACCCTTTGCACTCTATAAATAGAGTCCCAAACTAACCAATTTCGTGCATGGTAGATGGGCAATGAATAGTAGTGTGCTTGTATGATAGAGAGTGAAAATAGTATAGATTTCACTATGTTCAAAGTGTTAGTGAGAAAAATGTATAAGTGATTCAATTCTTATTTCGATCACTAGATTTCTCCACAAATTCGAGCGATTGTTGTATGAGTGTAATTGCAAAGCACTTATCAATAAAAGTTTCTATTCTTCAATATTCATTTGTTTAGTATTCACAAAGAATAGCATCCTGGCAAAGGTTCTGTAAGAGTCGAGACCGAATTCAAAGTAGACATGGGAATTGCTGGAATTGACGACTCCTATTAAAGAGTGGATTCGGTTTGATCAACTTTAGCTTTCACTTGCATACCTTACAACTTTACTTTGGTTTCTACTTATACTTTCTATTTCAAAGTTTATGATATGTCTATGTGTCATAACGAGTATTTCGTCTTGCGTCATTTATATTAATGAAGTTATATGCTTTCGAGTTAACTTTAAGAGTGCTTTCGAGATTAACAAGATTGTGTATAATCACTGGATCGGTGATTATAACACTATTTAGTGAGCCAACATTTTTAGAGTGGTAACTTGCTAAATATGGCTACGTGAGAGTAACCGTACTAATCATAGTATTATTGTTATCCAGGTTTTTATAAGTGTCGTAATTCGTTTACCCTAGATTTAGAAAAGTCATTTCATGTGTTTCTCTGCGGTGAATTATTGAATATTTGGGTATCTAGAACCGTGTTTGTTAAAGTTATCTAGTGTATGAAATATTCTTGATGACTTTGCATGTTTTTCTCTACTATACTTATTCTTAGGGAATATCTATATAGTTTACATCTTCTCTAATCTATTCATGAATTTGTCTATTCATCAGTTTACCATCCAAACACTACAATATATCTTATTTCTTTTGTTCCGTAACTCTAATTGGTCCTTAGAATCGAATTCCTTCCCTGTGGGATCGATATCTTTTAAAACTACATCGCAACTGTATACTTGCAGTTATCATCATTTTTCTATCTGATAAGCGATACTGACAACACTTGTTCATATTAAGAACTTTTATCTTATCAGTAGAAAAGTGGGGAATAAGTTTTTGGCACCGTTACCAAGGATAAGCCTTTCGAAACGAGTATAGCCAAAATCTTGTGAATAGTAGCCTACCATTGAGTATGCTAATTGATCAATGCTTAGGAGCGGGTAACTGTCCTTTGGAGTTTCTTTATTTAGGTCGGTGAAGTCCACACACATTCTATGGGCTCCACTCATTTTTTCACAAGCACTACGTTGGATAACCAGCTTGGGTACTGTTCGCCACTTTTCTACTGATAAGTTTTATAATATGTTCGCAAGATTTGGCTATATATTAATGGTACCAAAAACTTGTTCACATAAAGTATAACTGTTGTCAGTACCTCTTATCAAATAGAAAAATGATGATAACTGCAAGTATATAGTTGCAATGTAGTTTTAAAAGATATCGAACCCACAGAGAAGGAACCAAGTCTAAAGATCAATAAGGAAGACATAATAAAGAAAATAAAATATTTTTGGATTTTAGTTGGGAGGATTAGAATGAAGAATGGATAGATATATGTATGGAAGACTAGAGATTATAAATATATAGATTTTCCCTACGAAATAAGTATAGTAGAGAAAACATGCGAGTT
>CATIWQ010632228.1:0-11884 GCA_949673415.1 Euphorbia schlechtendalii | reverse complement strand
GCTATTTGTAGATGATTTGAAGTATGTCATATGGTTGGCTAGAAACATTTATTATCTTTTTCGTAGATATGTTATATGATTGCAATTGCAAGGTATGTATTTGATGTGGTTCTTTGAAATTTGTTCTTGTGTAACACTGAGTTGTTTATTCACATCCTGGATGACATCTTACTAGACTTGGTGAAATATTGATTTCCTTGAACTCAAGGAAATGTGAAATGCCAGCTGTGCATAAGCTAATGTTTCTCTGTTACTGGAGGTGTGTAACTAGATTAGCAAGTGTGGGAACAATTGGTATTTTTCACGCTGTCACTGCAAGAAATTTGTCTCTTGATACTCTTTATATTTATTCATTTAAAATTGTTCTTACAGATGCTCCCTTCAATCCAAAAGTTTTTTTTTATTTTATTTGGTATTTCTGATAGAAATGCTGATGGTGTACTGTCACAATGAACTGACAATACATATCACAGTGCAGACTGTCAGAAATCTCTGACAGCGAGCACTGTCAGAATGGGTGTCGATAATACGACAGTAAGGGTGTCAGTATTTTTACAGACAAGTGTTTTACTGACGAATGCCCTGCAGTCAGGAAACCCGTCAGAAATCAATTTTCTGTCGGATTTTCACGATTTAGTGACGGATTTTTCTGTCAGGAAAACGAATTTTTTTTGTAGTGGTTCCCAGTCCCATCTCTTCCTCCTCCATTTGATGGCAATTACAGTCATTGACTCCTCAGCCTCCGATCATTACAGAAAGTACCTCGATTCAGAATCCACTCCGTCAATCGACTTCCACCTTTATTGCAAACTCTTTTCCTTTTCTCTCTGCTCCTTCCATCCACGATCTAGAATGCCTCCGACGAGCTCTAGAACATCTTCTATGATCTATTGCATCTCCTCCACTTGTCGATGCTGCTCCTTTAATCGTTGCTCCTCTTCTTGCAATTTCATCTTTGTTCTTTCTTTTCTTTTAGTTCTGTTTGGTTCCATTGAAAGTGGCATGATTTTATTGTAGGGAAGAGGATGATCAGAGGAATTATTTCTTTCGATTTTTAACATTATGCAATCCAACATAAAGTGATTTACTAGATTTCTAATAGATTTTGAGCTGTAATACATAGTATTTGAAAAAAAACAATCTACTAAAAATCTATTAAAATTCTCGTATAACACATGTAAACAATTTACCAAGTTGTTAATAGATTCTAACATGATTATAATAGATTTCTAACATATTTATAATAGATATCTAACATATTATCTAATAGATTCTAATATATTTTTAATGGATTTCTAACATAAAATACGATTCTGTAAATAAGTTTTGGAGAATTGTAATTTCCTAAAGTTATTATTTTTTTTATAAATATTTTATGTAAATAGAACTGTTATGTAACCAAGCCCTTTACAATACTTAAGAATTGAACAGAAGAATTGAACAGGAGAAGATATTCTTGCGCTTGAATTCAAGTTCACTCAATTTACCAAAATAATCTCATTACTCCAATAGTTTTATAAATTTTTTTTCCAACATTTAACATTTTTTTCTTATTAACATTAATTATGATTATTAGTGATAAATGATATAATTATATAACAATGACTATTAATAATAATGGATATTTTTTTTATTGAAGATTATAGTATTATATAAAATTAGGGACAATAACAGATTTAATTAAAGATGGACAAACACGAAGCTAAGTTCCTCGCATGTCGAAGAATCCAATCCTCTAATCAACAACTGTGCAACATGATTCACCAATCGATTAACAAAAACAAGTCTAAAAATACTAAAAGCAGTTACCGGAGTTAAAACATCGGATAAAAACCACCACAGACTACGAACACACTAAACTTGCTTTCGACGCAAGACAAACAAGTCGTTGGATAAGATTTTATCCGGAAACAAAGATGGACGTTGCAACCTATAATTCTTCATCCAAACTAACGATTTCAAAGGTTAACAATAATGAGAATTACTTACGCTATAAACTCGACCAATGTTTTTTTTGAAAAAAAAAAAATAGGGGTGCAACATGAGGACTTCCCAAGAGGTCACCCATCTCTCGCCCAAGCACATTTAACTTCGGAGTTCTGATGGAATTCGGTGCATTAGTGCTGGTATGATCGCACCCAACATCGACCAATGTTGCAATAAAAAACGATATTGGTGAACGAAAAAATTAGAATGTATAATGTAAAATATCAACAAGTATCCTCTCTAAAAGTGAATGAAAGTTAACCTAATTGTAAAACAATCAAAATTGAGATATCCAGTAACAAATTATGTGTTTGAAAAAGACATGAAAAAGAATGACAAGCGATAAAAAAGTACATGGTGCGCAGACTATTCTCACATAATACAGGAAAAAGAATGACAAAAGATTAAAAGATATGCGGGGGAAATTCTTCTTAGATTTTCAATTTCTTCCTAACAAAACTTAGGACTGGAAGCGAAAGATGTTTGTGGGAGAGGATTCTCACTTTTTGAATAATAATAATAATGGATGCTTGAATATACCCAAGATCTGTAAAGCTTTTCATGCAGATTTTTTTGATTTTAAATTATTAGAAAATTAAGTGAGGTTATGCTTAAAACCTTACAATTAATTATTAGAGTTTAAAATGTTGACTCATTACTATACACATCACGATATAATAGTTATATTGCAGGATTGAGCTCTATTTGAATTTAAATATATCGATATATCATATTAGTTATCTAGATATATTTCCTATAAATAAGATCATTTCATATTCGCAAAACTTGTTAGTATTAAGTGTGGTTGTGGATATTTGACGAAGGAGTTCAAGAAAGTACAGTTTACAAGTTGATACTATTTCTATCTCCCGATACAGCTGTTTTTCGGTATTAACAATCTTATCCTATTGTCTAAAATAATTAAGAGATACAAATTCAAAATAGGCCTACCATTCTGTGATTTGAAGTCCGCATCAAAGTTTCTCAATCATACGACTAAATTTTCCCATTTAAGGCACTCAAAAGTACAGGGAAAAGCACAAAAATAATTAAAAAGATACAAATTCGAAATAGGCCTACCATTCTGTGATGTGAAGTCCGCATCAAAGCTTCTCAATCATACAACGTAAAATTTTCCTATTTAAAGGCACTCAAATGTACTGGGAAAAGCACAAAAATTAATAAAATAAAGTAAACCAGATGGGAATGGGGGCTTGTGATTGTAGCAGTAAAATACTGATAATAGGAGCAACTGGTTACTTGGGAAATTACATGGTTAAGGCTTCCCTTTCCATGGCTTTGCCTACTTTTGTTTATGTTCGTCCTTTGCGACCAGATTCCGATTCATCTAAGCAACAACTTCTAAGGGAATTCAAATCCCTCGGTGTTACTATTTTCGAGGTACACTTTTTTTTAGTTTGTGTATTGTTGTTACATCATATTCAAAGAAAAATCATAATGCTACACTTCATGCGACTCGAAGGTGTGAAATTCAAACTCAACTAATAGGCCTAACATTCGCCACTTAATATTTACATGTAGTTATTAAATTTCGCACTTATACTTTGTAATGCAGGGGGGATTGGATGACCATGAGAGGCTAGTTTCAGCAATGAAACAAGTGGATATTGTTATTTCAACTCTAGCAGTCCCACAGTATCTTGACTAGCTCAAATTAATTGATGCTATCAAACAAGCAGGAAACATTAAGGTAATTAATAAATGAATTCAAATAAACCCAAATGCATCGTTATACCCTCCATTCGGCTCCAAACGTCGGATGTCACCCCTAACTTGCAAAAGATCTAAATACCTCTTTTAACTGGAAAGAATGCACCGGTTTACTACATGTTAAATTCTGGTTGGAAATAGGAACAAAGAAAAATGATTTATTCTGATACATGGCGTTGTAGAGGCTAAGTAGTTTGCTTTTACTAAATTGAGAGACTTCTGGTATTTGATTTTAAGTTAAAGGAGCTTTTGGCCATTAAATAATAAATAATCACAATGACGATGATTATTACCGATATTGGTTGGTAATTGGGCAGAGATTCATTCCGTCAGAATATGGTACCGAAGCGGATAAGGTCACAGCCTTGCCGCCGTTTGAAGCAATACTGGAGAATAAAAGGAAAATAAGAAGAGCAACAGAAGCAGCTGGGATTCCTTTCACTTATGTCTCTGCAAATTGCTTTGGTGCTTATTTTGTGAATTATTTACTTGATCCACAAAACCTCAAATCTCATCATCTTCTTGTTTATGGATCTGCACATGCCAAAGGTACTTAAATTCATGTTTGTTTTTTTTTTTTCATTTTATATTTAAATGAAGAGTTTACTTGGTAACTAAGTTTTCTCTTGAACTTAGTCAAGTCTAAAGTAAAATTTAAATATTATTTTTGTTCACACTTGTGGTATTTGTTGGTAAATACTTATTAAGTCACTCATTTCGTAACGAGATCCCTTCAAATTTCTTACTTAAAACATCAAGATCTTATCCGACTCTCACTTTTAAATCTACATCAGGTGGGGTTTGGGATTGTAAGGTCATTCATATCAAAATTTGTTCATGACTCATCGATATTTTTTTTACTCAATGTTTTTTTGAGAAACATAGATTTTTGAAAAAATTGGGTTTCGAACCCATAACTTCTCACATCTGTTTTGAAATGTATACCAATTATGTTACATTCTTTAATGTTTTAGTGCAATAAAACTTTAAGGATTAAACTTGAAATAAATATTAATTTAATTGTATACTTTCTTTATATTAATTTAAATCGTTTGGTCTCTAGCAAGTATGAGACTGGTTATTGTGCATTCATTAAGCTAATTGAATATTTTAACATTAACTAATTAAGTAAATAATTGAAAATAAAATAGAAATGCACAATTAGAAGAGTAAGAGTAAATTCAAATTGATGCAATTGAACAAAGTAAATATACACAATAATTATCATGGTCATCGGTAAGCCAATAATATTTAATTAACAAAAATTTTGTTATTAGTAGTATAGAACATGTGAGTGTCGTAAAGAATTGAGCTTGATAGCTTGAGTAAGTATACAAGTGAAGTTGAGCTTATTTGACAGAATATCAATTGATTTATCTTAAAGTTCAATTTACTTCACTTATATATCACTCACAATCCTTGTTTATTTCCGATGTGGGATAACCCAACATCTGTAACAAATCAAAGTTAATTTTTTTAATCAAAACCGGAGTTGGACTATGTCTGGACTTGGTAAAAGTTTGTTGTTCAAGCTCGATCATGAAAGCAAGCTTGAACCAGTGGTAACCTAAACCTAAAAACATGTATTAAACTCTTGAAATTTTCTTTTAAGTGAACTAAATTTAACGTGATTTATAAAATAAAATAAACTGAACTACACTGAAATAAAGTTGGAATGCACTGTCTTAATCAGGACAAAAAAGAGACATGTTATCTGCATTGTCTCCATCAACCACTAAAAAGTCCTGATCTTATAAATAACGCGTGTGGATATAAATCAATTTATGCTACTAAAGTCACTAGTTATATATCTCTACGTGTCACAACTTTAGACTTTAATTCATTATCTGCAGTTTGAGAGTATTTAATCATCACTATAAAAACGTGTCGAAATGCGAGATTAACCACATAACTGAACTTGATGTATATACTGTGCATGTAGTAATTAAATTATCAAATACATGTTTACCTCTAAAAATTGCATTTATGGCTAAACTTTTAGTTGAAGGGAAAAAAAATAGGCAATGATATTTTTACAAAATCAAATTCAGTTTCGGTCTTAACATGCTGAGAGTTCTAAGCAAAATGAGAATAAAAGCCTTCTTAATTAAAAAATTTATGAGAAATTGAATATTCTATTAATTTTTGAATAAAATGTATCACTTGTTCAGATGGAATAAAATTTAAAATTTTTCTTAAATCTTATGTATGTAAAAATGTAAAATGAAAAAGGACTCCTTTTAGTTGTAATGTTAAGTCACACTTCTAACCTATGCCATGAATCAGCTATGTTCAAATCAATCAGAAATTGATATGTGATGTTCTGAAAGCTCATGAGTGCACTTTTGCTAAGTTGAGGTGTTTAATAGAAAAATTTCAAAATAGAGGGTGATACTTGACAAATTTATCAAGTTAAAGGAGTAAAAATGCATTTAAATTCTTTGTAGTAGCACCATTAGTTCGTTTATAACAACCACAATATAAATGTTTGTTTACAAAACCTTTTATTATTATTATTAAAGTTTTGTGAGAGACTATACTACAAATTAATTTGACGAGGACAGCAAAATTTTTTAGTGCACATAAACGTAATGTCTTTGTTGTAATTTTTTTTTGAAGCAATTGCAGGTACCAGGATTCAAACCCTGATGACCTCACCACTTTATGAATATACCACTCAAACTATGTCTGATTGGTTGTCTTTGTTGTAATTAATAATTATAATATAATAATAATAAGACTAAATGTACCCAAACTTTACTAAACTCAACTTTTATTGAATGTTACCTGAGTTTTTAAAAGTTATAATTTATTCATTGAACTTAATATAAATACATTAGTTCTTAGTTTTTAGATAGTTTTTTAACTTTTCAGATATGTCAATTTTCTTATATTTCACTCTCAATTTTCTTATATTTCACTCTCTAAATAAGAGCTGACACACATCCTTCAAAATAAACTGATGTACATTTACTAAATTGAGATTTTTTAAAAATTAAAAGACAACCTACAAAATGAAACAAGAAACTGGAAGCTATTAATGCATTCAACCTAAATACACCCTCTTATTTTACATAAAGTGGGTTGATCCTTAGAAAAATCCAAATCCATAAAGTAATAATTTATTATAATAAACAGAAGTGTGAATGTGCATTATTGTTTTGTGTACCTTGGAAAGAGATGTAATGTCTTTGTTGTTGACTTGTGATGTCCAATGAAAGAATGGTTGCCTTATCTACTGAAATATCGTATAATAATAATAATAATAATAATAATAATAATTAATAACAACGTAAATGATAATAATATGACATTTATTATATTGGCTTGGTTTTTATGGTGGTTGATATGGATAAGATGATAATGATTTTTAACTTATTGTTGTGCGGACCGAAGCTGTGCTAAATTATGAAGAGGATGTAGCAGCATATACAGTGAGAGCAGCAACGGATTTAACCGTTGCCAATCGGTCACTCATAATAAGGCCACCTCGTAATATTGTGTCTCAGTTTGATCTGATAACTTCTTGGGAGAAAAAGACGGCTCTCTCCTTCAACAAAGTTCACATTCCTGATCACCAAATTCTTCATCTTTCTCAGAGTAATTAACTTTTCAATTCCAATAGTCTAATTACTAGTAGTTAAATTAATTTTACTGTTGATTGATTTGAACTGCAGGTTTATCACATCCGGATAACATTCCAGTGTCAATCCTCCACAACATATTTGTAAAGGGAGCTCAACTGAGCTTTGAATTAAATGAAAAGGACCTCGAAGCCTCCAAACTATACCCAGACTATACCTACACGTGTGTCGATGCCCTTCTTGATCTGTGCTTGCTTAACCCACCAAAGCCCAAATCAGCAACCTTTGCTTAAGTTTTTTTCTCATTGAAAATACATTTGAGAAAGGCTGCAATTATCTCTAATTATCTTCTTACACTTTTTGTGGAGCTACCAATCAATAGCTAATATTATTGTAATATAATTAATTTGTTAATATTTCCTCAATTGTTGTTTCTATGCATGTATAAATATTAAACGAAGCGTATTTACTTTTCATTTAAGACTAAATATATTTTAAATTTGATAGAAATGTACTGCTTAAACTAGTCCCTTGCAAAAAAAAAAAGAAGAAGATTAAACTAGTCACATTTTAAAAAATCAAATCAATTAGAAATTATAATTAAAAACTTCCAGACTCTGTTCAGAAGTTGAACTGCAACACATGTATGAAAGTTTCGTACAAGTGCCCTGAAGAATTTCATCAAGTCAATGTACTTTTTATTCTTTCATTAAAAACAACCCATAAAACTAAAAAAAACTCTTTAAATCTCAAACAAATCCTATACATTTTTTTATTTTTGTAAATTCTTCAATTTCCATCACCCATGATCTTGTACATTCAAGTCCATATATTTTCAAACAAATTTATCCACTTTCATTAAGTTTCTACCAAAATAAACAATTTTCACCCAACTTCTTTAAATCCGCAAATTTATAATTCTAGTTGTTAATAAGAATTAGAGCTGTTCATGGGCCAGGGTAGCTGGTTCGAGCCCGCTTTTTTGAGTCGGACTAGAACATTTATTTTCAAAGAAAGCCTAGGTCAAAACCCGAGCCTTTTATAGTCCAAAATTTAATGGGTCGGATTTGATTTTTATGTAAATATCCACGCCCAACCCGAACTAGATCTGATGAATAATTATTTTATATAATATTTATTATATTTAATAATTATTTTGGATCTTTATATTTTAACATGTTTGATTTTGAACTTAAATATATTAATTCGAATTATGTTTTATATAATTCAATTAGATAATGCATATGTAAAATTTCTACTCAAATATATATAAAAAATTTCTTCTTTGTATGTTTAGTCCATAAAAATCTAAAAGAAAAATTAGCGGGAACTATGGACCGGGCTTGAAAATGACCTTGTAAGCCCGATCCAAGCCCTTGAGAATGACCTTGTAAGCCCGATCCAAGCCCAACCCAAACCCGAAATTTCAAAATATGGTCGGTCTGAGTTTGAGTTAATGTTTTTAACGAAAAACTTGATCAAACCGACCTGAACCCGCCTAAGCCCGCTCGATTAACAGATACACATTACTAGACCCAAGTTTATAATTAAGAAAAGTTTGATTTATAGAGATAGAATGAGAGGAATTGGTGAAAGTATAATTCGATTTATCCATGACTATTTGCTTAACTCCAAGTAGATCCCTTCTTTTTTTAATGCTGCAATTAATTAATTGTTTAATACCAAGCATATCCCATCTTCACAAATTTACTATCATTCGCATGAAGGTTAATCAAATGTTCAAAATAGATTTTTTTAATAACATTGTTCAAAATAGATTGACTGGCTGCCATATCCTTGGTTGATACCGTAATTGAAACTTCATTCTTACAAGGTTTAATTCATCTACACCCCCTTGAACTTGCCCTAAAATGGCTGTTGCCATCCTGAACTTTGAAATGATACAGATAGCCTCCTGTACTTGTCTAAAACGCGTCATTTTATCCCCTCGTAAAAATATCGGTTTCAAGAACAAGAAGATGAAAACGACGAGCCAAGAATCGATACAATATTATGATTAATTGAAGAAAATATTTAGAATAGAGATGAAGTTTTGAAGAAGATGAAGAACATATGTTAAGGATTTTGAATTGTAAGAATTAGAATGTTAGGGATTTTTTTTATTCATTTTCTATTCCACCAAGATACTTCATGCGCGTGTATCTTGATAGTCATCCACGTAGCAAGCCAGGTCAGCACAAGGGGTAAAGTGACGCGTTTTAGACAAGTACAGGGAGCTATCCGTCACATTTCAAAATTCACGGTGGCAACAGCCTGTTTTTGGACAAGTTCGGGGGGGGTGTAGATGCATTAAGCCATCTTATAAAGTTAGAGTTAGACAACATGAAATAAAAATTTGAAATCAGATATAAGTAGTGATATTCCATTAATTATTCCTCAAATTTCTTATATTTTGGACATACTTAAGAAATTTTCATCATTTTATAAACAACATTAATATCTGGTGGATTATGTTTATGTAGTCCTATCATAAACAACATTACATCAAAATATTGAAGGAGAAGCGGGAGGTGGATTATCTGTTTACAATATCAGGTGTAAAGTAATTATTAGTTGTCATTCTTGATCAAACTTAGTAGAAGTGATTATAGTTAAAGACAGATTTAATAGTTACTTTATAGAAACGAAAATCATGGCTTAGAGCATCTTTATTAGATTGTGGATTCTAGCATGATGTGGCATCTAGAATAGAAGTTCACATTGATGAGATAGTAAAATAGACTAGACATTTTTAAAAATACTCATAATAGATTGTGTATTTGATTGTGAATTGTAATTTTTAAAATTAAAATAATCACAAATATATTAAGTTATAGGGTAAGTAAGCATCTCTCATTATTAAAATAGTATATGATTCAAGCTTCTTTGATTGTCTATTTGTAGACAATCAAATAAATAATATTCAACATTAATTGTATCACATCATATTAGAAAGAGAGAATAAAAGATCTATTGATGATTTTTGTACTCCATTATCTATTTTAGCGTTTATGTAAAGAATATTAGTAAATTAAACAATATGATTTTAAGTTTTGGTAGAACTCTACTTATTGCCATACAAAATGACATACTAAGCCCATTTTATGAATTATGGGCTATCATAGTTTACTTAGCCCCAAACTTGATAGTTTTCATTAATTGTCACCCTCAATTTTGAAAAATCTTTATAAATCTCCTAAACTTAAAAAGAATGCACTCGTCAACCCCCCTTTTCAATGTCACATGTCTCGTTATGATTGGTTTGACTGATCAATTTTATAAGAATTGATCGATCAAAACAAAAAGGCAACCTTAAGAAGTGCATAATAAGTAAAAAGAAGATTCAGAATAAAATTTAGAATCGGTTCAGTTCAACTCTATTCAGTTATGAATTTGCATTGAAATAAGTTTAATGCAGTTCAACTTATCAGTATGTAAAAGCCAAAGAAAAACATGGCTTTAAAAAAACATTTGAGAAATAAATAATCTCGTAAAAATTCCAATTTTTTGCTAAAAAAATTAAGCTCAATAGTATATAAAATAATAGAAACATATCAATTTTTTCTATGTAACAAAATTTTCTTAATCCCACACTAGCTGGTTTAATATGCTTTGATGAAAAAATGAGAGAGAGAGTCCATTAAAGCATAAAGTTGAGTTTACAAAGTGCAGAGAAAGTAAAGAATATAGAAAAGTACAAAGAAGTTACGAAGAAGAAGAGACAGAGTTGTTGCCTTTGTAAAACAGCTCTAACAGAGTGTAATCTGTAATTACATAATTGTCCCTCACTCAATGCCTGATACAATCAGCTATAATAAGGCCTATAGTAATCTATTCTACAATCAACCAATGAAATCTAAGTACAATACATTAGTTAAACCAACGCCCCCCCTCAAGCTAAACTTCATGAGTTGACACTAAACCTAATCTGCTGACTTATTGGTCAAAAGGAGGTGTACGCAAAGCTTTTGTGAACATATTAACTAGTTGATTTGCTAAAGTGACGTTCATAAGATGAATGATTTTAGCTTTAATCTTTGCTCGAATAAAATGATAATATACATCCAAATGTTTATTTCTTTCATGAAAAATTAAGTTTTACGCTATGTTTATTGTTGAAGTGTCGTCACAGAAAAGTAAAGTTGAACTATTGTGCTCTATCTTCGAATCTTTGAAGGCTCGTTTGATTGGAAGAATGGCTATTTCGCAAAATCGGAGAAAATAAAATGAAAAGAAGTGAAGTATTTGCGTAGAACCTGTCATCGGGATAAAATAACTATTCCTAACTATTATACAACTCATATAATATCTATTGAAGTCGTATATTTGGTACTTGATGTAATCAATTTTTGCTTATTTGATATTTATCTCATCAATCTTAGTGCGGTAACTTCAGAGATTGTTCATAATTGACAATTTTATGCATGATCAACAAAATATAACTTTACAAATGATAATATAGATATTTCACATTTTACGTGTTGTTAGATAGACACTTTATATATTAAAATTAAATAAATTATGCATAAAAAAATAATGAATCCCCAAGTGAACTATATATACTACATGGGTAGACATCACAC
>CATIWQ010632143.1:0-11926 GCA_949673415.1 Euphorbia schlechtendalii | reverse complement strand
ATATATATATATATATATATATATATATATATATATATATATATATATATATATATATATATATATATATATGTATATATGTATATATATATATATGTATGTATGTATGTATTAGAATAAAATAAATTAAATATTGGAGTGTTGTGATGGTTACATAAAAATTAGTTTTGTTTCGATTTGAAAAATTTCAGAAAACATCAAAAGATATTTGTTGTTGCTAGGCAAAAAAGGAGAAAATTCTAAAAATTGTATTCCAATTTCTAATCTGGAAAATTTTCCAAATAACAACAGTTATGTTTATTAGTTTTTCTTGAAAATTTTTTAGGAAAATATGTCAGTTTTCCATAAATAAATAGATCCTTAAGCTCTGTTCTTTTTAACTGAAACCGGGATACTAAATTGAACTTATTTGAATTGAATTAAATGTGAACATCCTAAAACTAAATAAAAACTGAAATTACTGAAATTTAATTGAAAAATAATTAAAATTAATATTACCTTAAAATATTTTCATAATAACAACAATAATCCACAATATTTTAAATAATACTTATGTTAAATATTTATATATTAATAAAAATGATCAATACATTTTAAAATAATACTATATTATAATAACACTTATAATAATTAATTATAATATTATAATTACAAGATATCCTAGTAATATTATATTTTCACACTAATTCATATATTTTAAAATAATATTATATTAAAATAAAAATTATTAATTTTCATTATTTACAATAATTATTAAAATTATTATCACAATCATCATATTACTATATTTGTATTTCTGAATATTGTTATTTGACTTTAATAATTTTATTAGTTATATTATTATGATTATTATATATTATTATTTTAATTCTTATAGTTATTTTAAAAAATATTAATTTAATTTATTTATTCATTCAAAGAAAAATAATTTTTTATAATATTATTAACTACTATTTATTATTTAGGAATATTAATAATATTGATTGCTGAAACTGAAATGAAACTTTACCGAAATTTAATTGATCTAAATTGAATTGAATTAGTTGTTGAATAAGTTGAAAAGAACAAAACCTTAAGATAAGTTGAACACTTGATTTTCAGAAAATTCAATCTAATTCATTTCATTTTCTATACAATTTTATAAAATTTGTATTGAAAAGAATAATATTTGAATTGAATTTTGTAAAATCTCTAGATTTCGAACGCACCCTACATCTCTGTGGTGGTAATTGCTTGCCATAAAAATTGTTTCTGGATGAGTACCTCTGCAAGTTCAAAAGTATTTACGATAAAAAGCAGCTTTAGCCGAAGTCAAAACATATTTATAAAATTAATAGGAAATTACACCTTAAACACTTTTTAATTTCCATTTTTTTATTTCTCGCACGTTTACATATTCATATACAGTTGTTGATCTATCATAAATAATGTTGTTGTTTTAGCATTAATCTCCGGATCTAAACTTAGTAAATAATTAATAATGCTGGAGTTGACTTATGGTGTGAATTAAGAAAGCATGTTGTATGCTAAACAATTAAAAAATATAGAATTCATTATGATAGACCTAAACTCCAAGTATATACATAAATTAGTATTCTTTGTCTTTTGGACGGGCGACGCGTAGTAACTCCCGTATTTGGCCCGATTTATAGGCAGCTATAGATTTTGTGATTCGGACTTTTACATTTTTTAATTACTCACTGTAGAGAGCCGTGATACAAGACTCCCTAAAGTTAACATATTGTGAGCGTAATAGTTAAATTTGTGGCTGTGACTGATACATCATAGATAAGAGCTTCCTCTTTCGTTGGCCTGAGCACATGGTACTAATTTGATTTTACAAATTTTGTTTTTTCTTAAAACTATAGAAGAAGCAGTCCACATTTGATTTCCTATATTTTTCAATATTAATAAATCAAAAGAAAAATAAAATAGGATTTGCCATGTGTATTTAAATATCCCCATCATAGCCTTGCATAATTGCATTACTATTATTCACTATTAGTTTGGTTCAATTTTGAACCGATGATTTGGATCAAGTTTATATCGATATTATAGAGTATGGGTTGTCCCTGTAAAAGCTAAGAATATTTGAATTTTATTAAAAAATATTATAACTCAGAATCTGTAATTAATTGAAATTGAATTTCCACAACTAAATTATAAATTGTAGTTGTAGATATAGTTTTAAAAATTTAGCATACATTTCTAAGTTAATAAATGCATGACCAATGTTTCAGCTTAATAGCTTAATATAATACTCCATAGATTAGAAATTTGAGTTACATCCTGTTGTGCAAATTAATTTATTATAGAAAATTATAAAGAACATTTTCAAAAATTACAGTGTTTGATATATAAAATAAAACAGTAATATATGTATGACATTTGACTTTTTTATTAAATGACACCAAATCTCGGGTGTATCTATTCATAGAGTTCATAGCAGTTAGAGCAGACAATCCTTGATTATACATAAACAGTATTCCAGTTATTTGCACTGGATCTCAAAAGGACTTCATAGTGGGGGCAAACACAGCCATGGCTCAGACCAACAAATCTCCAATTCTCCTCATTATTTTTCACATTTTGTTGTCCTTCGTATTGCCCTCTCTTTCTGCTCCTCTAACCGCGCTTGTTACTCATCTTCCTGGCTTTTCTGGCACTTTTCCTTCTAAACACCATTCTGGGTATGTTTTCTTACTTTTATTTGCTTCAATGTTTATCTCTGTAGTACTGAAAAATTTGAAATCCAGGTATGTAACTATTGATGAAAGGAATGGGAAGAAATTGTTTTACTACTTTGTTGAGTCTGAAAGGAACCCATCTCAGGATCCAGTTGTTCTTTGGCTTAATGGCGGACCTGGCTGCTCTAGCTTTGATGGCTTTGTATATGAGCATGGTATGCTATCAATCTAATATTTTGGATTTAATTTGACTATTTTCTTGGAATTAATTTCAAACAAAAAATAAATTTGTTTTGGCCCGGTTCAGTTAATTTAGAATGAATGCATTATGCAGGTCCTTTCAACTTTGAAGCAGCAAATGCGTCAGCGTCAGGATCTCTACCGAAACTGCATCTTAATCCATACAGCTGGTCAAAGGTTGACTAAATAAGAGACCAATTCACAATCTGTAGTACCTTTTGGAGTTGAATAAACAGTTGTTTGTGTTCAGGTTTCAAGTGTTTTATATTTGGATTCTCCGGCTGGAGTTGGCCTCTCTTATTCTAACAACACTACTGATTACAATACTGGTGATTCACAGGCTGCGCTCGATTCCCACACATTTCTCCTCAAGGTATATAATAATCAAATTTTACAATTTTTTCTTGCTTTTCATGTTACATAAGTGTTTTACTACTATGTCTATACTACTTCAACTAGTGGTTTGGGCTGTATCCGGAGTTCCTTTCCAATCCCTTTTTCATCTCGGGGGAGTCTTATGCCGGAGTTTATGTTCCAACTCTCTCTCTCGAAGTTATGAAAGGTAATATAATTTCAATTGTTTTCCTTTTTTATTTGTTGGGTCAAATCTGATTTGCATAAATTCCTGAATATTTAACAGGAATTGATGCTGGTACAAAGCCCATTCTTAATTTCAAGGTTTGTTTGGCTGAAATTTTTGTTTCTTTCGCTTTGAATTCAAATGCATTGCTTTCATCTTAATTTGGGTTTATGCAGGGATATTTGATTGGAAACGGATTTACAGATGTGGATTTTGATTTTAATTCTCTGGTTCCATTTGCCCATGGAATGGGCCTCATTTCAAGTGGTCTCTATGAGGTATTAGTTGAATTCGAACAATCTATATCATCCCGTGTCGATAACGCCTCGAAGTAAAGTATTTTACGCGCCTATTATTGCATGCTGTAGGAGGTTAATACAGCTTGCAAGGGAAAATTTTATGACCCAGTTAACGACATTTGTGAGAGCAAGCTTGCAAAGGTTCACAAGGTTAAAAAAACACTCAGTTTTTTTTTTTGTGATATTGATTTGAATTATTTACATTTAGTGCCTTTTTCGTTAACTCGAGAATCTGTTAAAATCACAGAACATTGAAAATTTGAACGTATATGACATTCTAGAACCATGCTATCATGGCAAAGATACAAAGGAGATAACAGAAGCTAAACTTAGATTACCTTCTAGTTTTCGGCGATTAGGTGAGACAAAAAGTCCTTTTCCTGTCAGAAAAAGAATGTTTGGTCGTGTGTGGCCTCTTAGAGCTCCTTTAAAAGAGGGTATTATTCCAACTTGGCCACAACTACTGAAAAGTGGAGGCCTTCCTTGCACAGTAAGTCAACTACATTATATTCTACAAAGACTAAGAATATAGATGATTGATTCTTGTCCTTAATTAATTCTGCCCTTTATATTGTTTTCTCCTCAGGATGATGAAGTTGCTACTTCATGGCTGAACAATGCAGCTGTTCGAGAAGCGATACATGCCGATGATGTACTAAATTTACTCTACTTTGTTTTTCATTTTAGCATTTATGCTGTAAATTAGCTTATGAGAACTTGCAATTTAAATAGGTAAACACAGCCGGGGCGTGGGAATTATGTACAGATAGAATAGTATACACACTCGAGTCTCCCAGCATGATCAAACACCACAAAATTCTGACGGCGAGAGGGTATCGTGCGCTCATTTTCAGGTTCTGTCTCAATACTAATGTCCTTTATATTTAGTCTTTTAGTTTAAGCTTTATTGTGTAGCTTCTAAACAAAGGATGCAAATACTTCGAATTGAACTTGTCACTTGCGGCAGTGGGGATCATGATATGTGCATTCCATACACGGGAAGTGAAGCGTGGACGAGATCGATGGGATATAAAATAGTAGACGAATGGAGGCCTTGGTTTTCTGGAGGACAAGTTGCAGGGTACTTCAATTATACATCTCACTTTCTTTAACCAAAAACTTATAATAAGTCTGTTTCTCATAAAATGATCCATATGTTGATTTCAGGTATACACAAGGCTACGCCAACAACCTTACCTTCTTAACCGTAAAGGTATTTACAGTTTACAATAGTCGAATAACAACACAAATGCGAACTGAAGTTTGTTATATATTGTTTTTTGAAATTGTAAGTGATGTGTTTGTGAGTGGTGCAGGGATCTGGACATACAGTTCCGGAATATAAACCCAAAGAGGCTTTGGATTTTTACAGCCGTTTTCTTGCTGGGAATTCAATATAAAGTATATCTTATATACGTATTGACTTGACTTATGATTTATGTTATGAAAACCTTGAAAACAATTTTGTTTCATTTGTTTCTAGTACCATATTTAAACTACAGATGCGACATTAATCTCACTGTATAATAATAAACTGATTAATTACCAAATGTAGCTCAACCGATACCAGTGGCGGAGCCAGGGTTCAAAAGGAGGGGAGGCCGATTTTCTTAAAAAAAAATTGAAACCAATAAAATTTAATTCTCACGAATATAATAAAATCGGAAGCTAAAACATCAGTGCAATTGAAATGTGATATAAAGTTTTGCTTTTAATTTTTCAAAAAATCATCAAATTAAAGAAACACAAAAGCATAATATTCCAATTTATTATACTCAATATCCAAATTAGTAATTACAAAACCATCACACAAATTTTTATAGTCAAGCTAAACCATAACAAAAAATATGTTGTTCAAATAAATTAAAATCTCTGTATCACTCATATGTAAACTCGAGTTTGTAACTTTTTAAAGCACAGCTTCAATCTTAGTTGTTAGAATAAAATATTTGTCACTAGAATTAATATATATTATAAATTTACAATTTTAACGTATACCTACACTTTTCATCACAGTAAAAATTCTTTAAAAATATTAGAAGCTCTCGTAACATAATATTTGAATCGAAAATTGAAAATAATTCCGTCATAGGAAATTTTAGAGCAAAATTTAAAAAAGAAAATAAAAATATAATTTAGATGAAAATGAAATATGAAAAAGTGTGATGTGAGAAATGAGAATATAGTGTACAAGTGTCAAGCAAAACTTAAGTTCATATGACACTTGTCATCTTTATTTGATCTATATCCTTTTTATTCTTCTTCCCAGTTTTCATTGTCTGCTTTTTTTCAGTTTTCACTACTAATTTTCAAATCGTCATCCTTTATAATGATTAATGTCTCTTTGTTTCATCTCACTTTCTTAGATCTCCAACTTAGTTTATTCTTTGCTCTATTTTTATAGTTTATATTACAAAAGCATAAAATTTTAAAAAAATGGGTGGGCGGAGGTTGCATGTGAGCGTCAGTGATCATATCAAGGGTGTAAAATTCCTGTCGGAGAGGGGACGGCCGCCACAACCCACCACATTCTGGCTCCGCCACTGACTGGTACATCTTTTAAAGTGGAAGTGAAAACTAGATAAATTTATAGATTTACACTGTTTAAAGTCATGTGAAGATGATTAAAAAACAATTTTTTTTTTTTTTTTAAAGAATGAGAAGCAATTTTAGTTCTAAGTAAATGTGGATAAACATTTTTCCAAGTCTCCAACTAGTTGTAAAACTATTTTACGTTTATTTTACGTTTGGTTCGAAAGGCACAATTTTAAACTATCATAAATTGCAAGGTTACCAAAACAGTTCAAGTTTTATTATATTGAAATTGACATAAATATGAGTATTAAAAAACATATTAGTAACAAGAGGCGGAAAGGAGGGAAAAAGGAGAACTAGTTGGAGACTTAAAAAACCGGAAAGATTTGCTATCTACAACGAAGCAATATTTATTTTTAGCAGAATGATCACATTTAAATATGAATAACATGTTTACTAGGCATGCCAAGAGCTCAAAGTAGGTGCTGCCTGCCAAAGAGGTTTGTCAAAATAACAAATAATGCGACACATCCTCTTGCATCTTAAAGTTTCCCGCAAATGTTACTTTGTAGACGTCAGGAAAGTTAAACAATGTTTTCTAAAACTAATTTTTTTGCTCATGACATTCTGGTGATCTTTTTGTGTGTGTATGTATATAGTTTCAGAGTCTCCCGTCGGACTATTTTACCCGTAACTTGATTTCCCTGTTGGTTTAAATAGTAGTGCACATAATCGAATTGTTTCAGACGAATATGTGCATGGTAAACTTTCATATATTTATATTCATGTATAGGAAGAAATGTACAATAGATATCATTCATTAGAGATGCTCCGAGTTTACCACTTCATCGGTTTGTAAATTATTATAATATGTCAATTGTAAATCATAATTTGTACTATAATTCTTATTTAATATGTACTGGTGAATAAAAGAAAAGATTGGAATGTTTCAATAAATAAAAATAATCAAATTCAAATAGAACCTTCTTAATCTTGAAATCCAATAGTTGAATTTGGTTTCCAATGTCAAATTGCTTTGAGCAAACAGTATCAAATGAGAAGTTTAATTCCATAAATCTAGTTGGGACTTGGGAGGATTTCTTTTGGGATCAAGGAAAATTGGTCTGATTCAAATCCAAAGGGTATTATTGTTTTGACTCTATAAAGTCATATGTTTATCTTAGGACCATATTTGCTTTGAACCAGGCAGCTAACTAACTCACCGTAACTTCATTAATTCAGATTCGATAATTTCCAGATTTTTGAGACAATTCTAGAAAAGCAAGTGAAAATATCAAAGAAAAATATCATATGGGCGAATGGAACCTGAAGTTTGAATAATATCGAAACGAAGAAATTGCCTCAAAACATAGATCGGTTAATATGAAGTCGTTTTCTACATATTTTACTAAAAAGTATGCAAAAGCATGAAATTTCAAAAATATTTGAACTTCATTAAATTGGCTGACGCACTTTGGGATAGAATAATTATCATAGAGATTGAGTGAGCGAGATTACTATCAACTATGTGAACAAGTATACCAAATTACTGATTGGCATAAATTCACTCTACTGCAGGGAATTTTATCTTCCCTTACTATTTAAACGCATAACAGATAGGAAGCCCCGCACACCAACATTGTCATACTCAATTGATGCATTAGCAATACAAGGAATATCTTAAAGCATTAAAAAGAACGAGACATTAGCTAATGAACACGACAGAGGCAGTTTTTGGAACAATAAAAAAGTCCAAAATAATACAATCAAAAGCTTCACAACGGTAACTAAGACTTGTACATTCGATGGCTAGTCACATGCTCAACTAAGTGGTGCAAACTCCCAAGAATGACCTATAAGCTTGACTTTGTCACCAGCTTCAGGATAATTAAAATTCCATAAATCTCATGGGTTTTCTGGAATTAGACTCATTCGATTCTCTTCTTCTACACTTGTCCAATATCAAGCTTTGTTTTCACACTTACAATTGCAGACTTTAAAACTAGGGATAACATATTCCCACTATTTATCTGTACATGTCCACTACATTTCAACAACTAGAGTTGCTCACACATGCATTTATTTTTTGGATTTTAAAAAATTACCACACAATCCAGTCATACATTACGTTTGGAATAAAAAACCTCATACAATTCCATTCACAAATGATGCACACGGTTCAAATATCTGGATTAGGATTGAACACAACTTCATAGACAGCCAGTGGTAGATATGAAATTAAACACTTTATTCGAGGTTCAAGTCGGTTTATATACTCCAGACTAAACAGTATGATGAATGGATAACAAATGCTGAACATAATTAAAATTAGATCTAATGTACTGCGAGGTGCCCAACTCGTTGCTTTCCTGAACTTTCAAAGTGATCTCGTAGCTATCTCAACTTTCAAATAGTGCACCACTTAGCTCCTTGAACACCACGTGTCAACATCTAGTTGGATTGGTTTCTCAAAGACGTCATTTTTCTGATTGTTCTCTCTCCAATCAGAGGCTGACACGTGGCGTTGAGAGCAAAGTGATGCACTTTTTGAAAGTTGAGATAACTACGAGATAACTTTGAAAGTTCAGGGGAGCTGTCGATTCTTTGGGACAAATTGAGGCACCTCCCAATGCATTAAGCCTTAAAATTTCTATGAGTTTGACAAAAAAATTGTTCTTTGCATTGAATCTCAATGTGACAGTCAATAACGCTACATCAACAAGTTTTTAATGTCCTGCCAGTTTAAAGTGCAAATCTCCTATGAACTTTAAAATTAAATAAATCAAATAACATAAGAGCAGCGCAACCATTCATTTGAATAGCAAATCAGAAACTGAAAAAGAACATATTATCTGTAAACAGATAAAGTATCTGAAAACCGTACTCATTTATGCAAGCCAAAGTCATACACGCAGTTCCGTTCTAAAATGGCTGCAGCAAGCAATAAGAAAATCACAAGGCACCCATAGATTTCCTATATCAAGCCAATCGTCATCTCAGCTGCTGTTACAAGAACAAACACCACTAGAAGCCACTCGAATGGCTTTTTGCTGGCATTAAAGAACACATCACACTAAAGCATAACAAAAACAACAGAATACATAGTTGCTTAAACCATTATCAACATTTTAAATTTTTTGCAGAATCCTCATGTTAAGAGAAACAAAAGGACAAAATTAAAATCCAGGATAGCACATTAAAAGCGCAATCTTACAAATATCCCAAATTAAAAAGGAGACAGAAATCCATTTAAAGTGTGCACATTATTGAATTTTCAAGTTGAAGCAACATAACGAATCAAAATGGACACAAGACTCTAAAACCACAATAGCATTATGGAATATCCCAGGGTTTTGGCTCAGGGACAGCAACAACCATACCTTGAAGATCCTGATTAAGGACGACCTGGCATCCCAGCCTGGAGTGCTTGTTCAAAACCCTAGCTCTTGAATTCCTCTTCAAAACGTACTCCTCGTCGTAAGATCTCGGGGGAAGCTTAGCGAGCCATTCCTGAGCGATACTGACCTCGCATTCGGCGGAGCAAGCGTCGATGTCCTCGAGACGATGGGAATCGGGGTCAATCAGTCGGCTATTGGTCAAAGCCTTGAGGAGAGTGTGGCCTGAAAGGCCCAATATCTCTCGCTTCTTACCATCCAGATCGATAGCGAAGAGTTTAACGATCCTATCGGAAACTTTGGCTGAAGACTGGGAAGCAGAGGCGGAGGAGCGGAAAACGACCGATTTGGAGAAGGGAGAAAGAGATGGGAGGCGGTGGATTTGGGAGGAGAGTCTGTGGAGGGTCGACATAGCCATATCTGAGTTATTCGTTATGTGACCATTTCAATATAATCTAATTAATTTTTGTTGATTTCCCAAAATATGATATTGTTTAATGTACAATAAAGTATTTGATATATTATATTTAAAAAATACTTTGATTCGTGAATAAAATCAACGCAAGAATAAGTAAACGAGTTGTTTACATAAACAAATGAGCATGACTTGTTTGTGAGCACAAACTCGAACAAATAATCTATTACACGAATCAAGTTTAGACAAAAATTTGAGCTTCGACATCAACTGCTCATTTAAAATCTAACGATCCAGACTTGAACAAGTAAAAGTTAGATTTGTTTATAACACATGATTTTAGTTTTAGTTTTGAATCACACCAAATAACACCACAACAAATTTAAATTATATTTTATTATTCTTGTAAATAAAGTATGAATTATGATTAAGAAACTTATTTTTTTTGAGTTGCAGCATTGAATTGAATCTCATTTTGTCTACTTTATGCAACAATTAGGGATTATTTAGGTAAAAAATGATCTCTTAACGTATATTTTGACATGTACAATATCAAAATATGTGTTAAAATAATATTATCATGACATCTTATGTTATCTCAGAAAACAAATACGCGAGAACCTAGCCTCACGATTCCATTTGCAAATTCCTAGGGTTAGCTAATTGACCAATATAATTGGTGAATTGACAATCCAATCTTGTGCCTCTAAATTATTAACAATATCCTGCAACATGCTAACTAATATGCCTCTTTTGTATTCATCACTCCACTTTTCAAACTCTTAAAATGTTTTGTTCTACGTATGCACTTTCATACCAAAGTATATAAGTCACAAGTATGGTTGTGCAAATGGTTTGGTAACCGAATTACCGAACCGAATTAAACTGAAATATTAATTTGATTCGGTTATTTTAAAAATTCGGTTTGGTTCGATTTGTAAAATGTTAATATTTCGGTTATACGATTCGGTTCGGTTTTTGTATAGAAAAAACCGTAATAACCGAACTGAAATATATATAAGCACATAATAAAATTTTATTTTAATATCACACCCTTATTCCTTTTCTCGAAAATGCACTCTTATTCATTTATGTGTCTCTAATAAGCCATTTAATCTATTGTAATATATTGGATGTTCATTTTGTATTTTAAGTGTTAGAATTTGAAATTTTTGTTAATTAATTTAAAATTTCGGTTTGATTCGGTTTTCAACCAAACCGAATAATTTATTTCGGTTTGGCTAATTTGGTTTTGAATCATATTTGGTTTGGTTTGGTTAACAATATTTTCTTTACTTGATTATCGGTTAATTCGATTTGGTTAAATTCAGTTCGGTTTCAACCGAATGCACACCCCTAAAAGGTGCAAGTTGCGGAGGAGGCAGAGCGTCAATATTAAGTCGCATCACATCATCAATTTGAATTTGTTTTTGTTTGATGAGTGAAGAATTAACCAAAACAAATATAATTAACCTAATTCTCTGATATCCAAAGTGATGGCGTTTTGAACTATATAATCAATAACTACGACGCCTTTTGGCAAGTTAAGGGATGAAAAATTAAGTAAGAAAGAGTGAAGTTAGAACCCAGCTTCATTCATCAGTTTTTGCAGGCAACGGCCATTGACGAAGTTATAAAGGGAGCAAGCGAGACATTAGTAATATGCATATAATTACGACTCCCAACAAAGAGAGTGGGCGGCCGATCACCGCCGCTACCTCCTGGCTCCGCCTCTGTCAGCAATTATAATAAAAAAATATCAGCATATATATATA
>CATIWQ010631994.1:0-13086 GCA_949673415.1 Euphorbia schlechtendalii | reverse complement strand
GATCTTGCTTAAAAAAGATAGATGTAAGTATCTAATATGAAATATCGACATATATCTTTAACTAGATTTATATGAAGTCTAACCCAGCGATAAAACTATCAAAATTGTATTGAAAAATGCATAGGGAACGTTCAATAAAATATCATATGCGGATTATTCAACACAAGATACTAAAAATATGAAATTATATATAAGAGATCAAATACACAAAAAATAGTTGAGAAGAGGGAGAAGAACGTCTAAGAAAGCAAAAACTAGTTTAGAATAAATAGAAGAGAAAGAGAGCAAAGACAGCTATGTTTCTTTTCATAGTAAGTACTGTTTTGTTTGTAACACAAAGGTGTTGCCTTTGATCCATCAAAAAGTTGTTAATTGGATGAATGCTCAAGTTATTGTTAATTTTTTTGTACGTTCTCTTTTAGGTGTTGCGATTGTTCTGTTTTGGTTATTGGTGTTGGATATATTCTAGGTTTATGAATCCACTAGCTCATAAACTAGAAAAGTTTCTTCTTAGCCATGCATGAATTAAATCAATTGCCTTAAATGATTTGCAG
Source organism: Euphorbia schlechtendalii (assembly GCA_949673415.1). Classification (NCBI taxonomy): domain Eukaryota; kingdom Viridiplantae; phylum Streptophyta; class Magnoliopsida; order Malpighiales; family Euphorbiaceae; genus Euphorbia; species Euphorbia schlechtendalii. The sequence goes on along the minus strand of CATIWQ010631994.1, from coordinate 12,532 downwards.
TAAAAAACATTTTCAAAAGTAAAATATTTTATTTTAAGAAAACAAAATAATTATGTTACATCATTAATTCTAAAAAAAATTTGTTTAACTTACACGAATATTTTTTTTATTTTAATCTTAAAGATTAATATCAAATTAGTATATCTTTTTGAGTCCCAATTTTGTTTTTCAATTATCAAAATATTATTCCAACTATATATCATGTTATAACGAAATTTGTAAAGGTCTATGAGAGAAAGACAGATGCATTCTATATCATTCAACAAAGTTATAAAGCTATGACCTCAAATGTTCTAGTTGGATAAATATTGGATTCACCGAAAATTATAGTTACATCAACAATTACATTTTTTTAATAAAAGAACAAGTAGATTAATTAAGTTGTTTAATACTTGAACTGTAAATATTCTGTTTATAAGCCACCGAAAATAATAATATTCTTTTAATGAACAGATGTAGTCTAACTTCTGAATTATTTTTTAGTCTAGAACTTAAATATCTAATTTTTCTTATATAATACATGAAAATATAGCTTTGAAATGTTTTACTCTGAGCTTGAAAATTATAATTTATAAAGAAAATGATTTCCGTGCGAAATTTGTTGACCCGCTGAGATTTTCAAAGATACGTTGAGATATGCTTTTATAATAACTAATAATTCAAGGATATATTAACTATGCAATGATACGGGCATTCTATAATCTGTATCCAACATTATAGAGCGTGGGACCAATAATAAGAGAGGATATATACATGTGAAGTCTCGTTAAATTAACCACAAGCAGTTGTTTTTTCAAAATTTTCAAATTAATTTATGGTGCTTTTTAAGGATTGTAATGTAGCATTTATTAAACATGTTCGTCGGGTGAGTAGGGTCGGTTTCAGGTCGGGTTTAGTGGATTTTTACTATCAACGTTAATTTAAGCCGGTTCCAAGTCCATATTTTACAATTTCGGGTTCGGGTCGGGATTGGGTCTCAAGTCCGACCTAATCCATAAATATTTTTTTGTTGTAAATTTTTTTATGAAACTAAATAGAAAATATATAAAATGAGTCAAAAATATGTTTTAATTTTAAACATAATTGCATTGTTTATTGAATTCAGTAACATTAATTATATAATCAAGTATACAAATTAAATTGGATAAAATATAAAATCTTAAAATATTATAAATTTAATGTATTTTTTTACTGAAGAATAGTAGTCATATATTAATTAGAGTCAATTACATCTCTAATCAAAAGTTTACAGTTTCTAAACCACATCCTCGTACCTGTCGAAGAACTAGCTGCTCTAGCTAATAAATGGGCAGCTTGATTCGCAGACCTACTAATTTAAGAAATACGAATAATAGAAAAGAGACTAATAAGGTTCTTACACTCAGCTAAAATTAAACCTATAAGTGAATCAAAAGCTAGGTCGTTATCAAAGTGTTGACAACATTGAGAGCATCCAACTCCAGAATGATTTGAGCAAAATTATTCTGCTTTAACTAGCTGAGAGCTTCCCTACAACTCATAGTCTCTGCCAAAAAAGGATTTCCACCTCCTCGGAGCAAAGAGGATCTTGCAGCTAGAAAATTACCTTCAGAGTCTCCTATAACGCAACCATAACCAAGGCTAGTTCCCGAATGAAAGACACTGGCATCTATATTACATCTTATCCATCTTGTTGGTGGTCTTTTCCAGTGTTGCTCTACTCGTGGTGTATTTGTGGCTTGAGTTGGACTGGCCAAGCACCACTCTGTCAAGAACCCAAGCCTGTGTCTCAAAACATGAGACGCAACCCGGAATTCTTTGTTCCAAATAAAATTATTTCTCCTAGCTCATATAGCTCAAAGAGCACATGAAGCTTTGGTTACGTAATAAATAAATAAAATTATTCGTCGGACTGGGCTATGGCCGAGCTTAGGTATTTATATAAAAATTAAATTCGGGTCATAAAATTTCGGGGTTTGACGAGCTCGGACTCGTACCGGGTTATTTTAAAAAAATGAGTGTCCAAACCCAGCTAGTTAAAGTGGGTTCACACCGGACCTGACGGCAGTGTTTTAAAAAGCACTAGGTGCTAGGCGGAGGGGCGCTTAGGCAGGGCCTAGGCGGATTCAATTTTTTTATTATTTTAATATTTAATAATACATAATAATTATTATAATATAAATACTAATAGTCTATAATACAATAAAATGATAACATTAACAATTCAGTTTAATATATAACAACGTAAAAAACATAAAATAATAAAAAATCGCTGCTGTGTTTCAAAAAATCCCGCCTAGACGCTGTCTAGGCCCTGATTTAAAACATTGTTTTTTTATGTTATTTTTTTATTAAAATATTAATTTTTTTAATTAAAAAATAGGGACCTAGGCGTCGCCTGATCCGCCTAACACCGCCCGATTTTAAAAAATCCCGCCTAGACCCGATTTTTAAAACACTGCCTGACTGGTAGTTCGAACAGGTCTACCATTAAATATGTTATTGTACACGCATTCTCATTATATTTTAATGTTCCCAAAACCCAAACCATTAAATAAATACTCATTTTTTTCCAGAACTATTATTTATTTATTTTAAATTTACGATGATCCTACTTTAAGATGTACTTTGGTAAAATTTGAAATAAATGTTGAGTTCCTTTTTTTAGGAAATTATTAACTTTTTCAAACCTTATCAAAAATCAACTTTTATAGATTCCATTTAAGGTTTGAATTTAATTTTTCAAACTATCCATTAATTAAAAAAATATTCTAATAACCAACGTACATATTTATTATTTAGATTTTATTTATCTTAATCTCAATTAGTTTTTATTTGTTATTTGAATTAATCTTATCCACATTAATTAAGTCTATATAATAACCTCATCTATCTTTAATTTACAGAATATTTGAAGTAAATAAGCCACACAGAATTATTGTGAAAGCTTGATTGTTGCTACTAATCATGAAATCTGGTATGCTGCTATTGCTATTTTTTTCTATTTGAGTTGTAATTTTATTTTGAATTCATTGAATTATTTTTTTAACTTTTTTTAAGATATTATATGTATATACATATATATGTGTGTGTTTCATGTTATTTATATGTAACAAACCAAGCCAACCTAAGAAACTAAGCCAACCTAAGATACTGAACCAACCAAACCCTAAAAGACATTCATGGACAGATGAAGAATTTAACGTATTTCTTGATATTTGTACACGGGGTACTATTGATAATAAAATAAGTGGGGGGTCATGGGGTGCTAAAGGATGGGCATGGATAGAAAGTGAGCTAAAAGTTTTAGGTTATACGTTTACTAGAGATCAAATGAGAAATAAGTGGGATTGGATGAAAGAACAATGGAAATTATGGAAAGATTTAATAGGAAAGGAGACTGGATTAGGATGGGATCATATTAAAGGTACAGTAGTAGCTTCTGATGAGTGGTGGAATTCAAAAATACAAGTAAGTTGAACATAGCTTTTTTGTCATTAATTTTAATTATTTAGTTAATAAATTCATAAATAATTTTTTCAATTTAATGTATAGGAAAATGCAGAACATGCAACATTGCTTGAGGAAGGAATTGGAAAAGATCTTTACGAAAAGTATGATTTCTTGTTTGTGAATACTGTGGCTACTGGTGATCATGCATATGCACCAACTTCTGGAGCCTTGCCTGATGATAATGAAGATGATAAAATGACCATTTTAAGAGAACAAATTGCTTTGGATCTATGGAAAGCACGAAATAACTAATCAAATAAAAGTTAATACTTTGAATAATTTAGGTTATTTTGTTTGAATATTTTTTTATGATAAAATAAAAGTTGTTATTTTTTTAATTGAATTCCGATATGTTTAATTATTATGTTTAAAATTTTGCTTATCATTATTATTATTATTATTGATTTAATAATTTATTTGAACCATGTCCATTTTTGTAATTTAAACCTCAAACAGTAACCGTGAATTATATTTTACCAAACACTAATTACAAATAAGTTAATAACAGCAACAGCAAACAGTAATAAAAAACCGCAACAGCAAAACAACACCCGCAACCGAAACAGTAAACATGTCCTATATCTTTTTATATGAAAAAATTAAATAAAAACACTAAAATAATGAGTAAGTATTAGTTTCAACCGTCAACACTATCACCAAAAATCGTGCAACTCTTCAATGACTTTCTTCATCTCTAATTCATTTTCAAACCTCAAACCTAATCTCTCTGCAACTTCATAAACTCTTGAAAAAACATGCTCAATCATGACTTTAATCAGTTCTCTTCATTCGTAAAATGCACCATTGAAATCAGCAATTGAAGAATCAAACACATTAAAACCAACCTCACAAACATTGTTGAATTTAATTAAAGCAACAAAACCAAAACCTAACCACTCTACACTAATTTTAGAGGTTGAGTTGAACTGGAGATGAGATTTCCAAGAATTCAAAATAATATGAATTTCAAATCAGTTATTGAAATTCAACATTGAAGTTCTCAAATTGTTTCAGCCTATTCATAATTTTTCTCATCCTCAGATTTTGATTGTTAATTTATAATGATTTTGATGCATTCGGTTTAAAGTTGAACTTTAGTTTTTAAATTGAGTTTTGGTTTAGGGACCGAATGGAGGTTCATGACGATGGCCGGAATTGAGAGGCACATCATGGCGCCGGTGAATTAGGACCGGCAACGGTTAAAGTGCTAAATTTCTAGAATCTTGTGATGCACTTGTAAATGATAATTTTTTTTTTGTATTTACTACTTCAATGGTGGACATGAGAAGAATAAAAAATTGGATTTCTTTCACAACTTGTATTTGATGATTATACATCGCCAGATGGTAAGTAGTTATTTTATTGGACGGTCAAGATTTAGTAACATGAAAAAATAATTAGTATCGATGTACCATATCACAATTTGCAGTATATTACATTACGTTAATTGTATTGTAGAATTTTTGTTAATTTACTGAACTATTCTACCATGCTTGTAATGCATCACAAGTCTATCTTTTAGGAAGTCTATCTTTAGTTTTTATTACAATTTAATATCCAATAAAAAAAATAAACATTAGGAAGTTATACCTTCCAATACCCACGTCTCATCTTGCTCAAACAATATTTTTCCATTATACTTTTGTTTCTCATTTCTTAACCCCCATTATTCCTTTAGATTACTATTTTGCCATTCTTTTTTAATCTTTTTATTTCAAATAAATAATACCAAAAGAATAAAAATAATTAAGTTCTTTTATTTTAAATGATTTGACAATATAGTTCATGAAAAACAATTTTATAATAAAAAAATAAAAAAGTAGACAAATTATTATACAATTACTTTATATGTTTCTGTTTAAGGTTTTTTAAATAGTTTACTTGTAGTTCAAATAAAAATTTGGGCATTATTTTAAAAACTGTACATAATCTATATTAGTTTTTATTTGAATTACAAGAAAAACTAAACTTAAACAAATAAAATAATTGTATTATAATTCCCCTACTTTTTTGTTTTTTTTTATTTAATTTATTTTTTTACTAGTTAAATTATTTTGTATGAACTATTTATTGCATTATAAATTAATTGTTTTCATTCTTTTTTAGTATTATTTATTTGAAATAAAAGAGATTGAAAGAGAATGTCAAAGTATTATTATCTGTATTAAACAATTAATATAGTGATGGGAGAAAGAGGTGGAAAAGAGAGGGAAATGAGACGTGAGCGAACAAGGAAGAAATAACTTCCAAATTCTATCTTTTAATTGGCTAATAAAATCTAATAGATAGAATAATAATGCGTTTCAATACATTTTCGAGCATTATAGTCATCCTAATTTATTATACCATTTTCTTAACTTCATACTCAAAGCAACTTACAATCTCAAGAAAGATAGAAAACAATTATTTTCGGTATGCGAAATTGTTTTTCGTTTTGATCCTCGGGGTTAACCTGTATTATGAGTGAAACTCAAAAATTAGTACTGTTAGTCGTTATAGAAAATATGAAGGGCCCCTTGAGAAAGCTATTATAGATTTTTTTGTTTGGTAATTACAAAAATATATCATTTTTCTTTTCAAAAATTAAAATTAAATAAAATATGTGTTTGGTAAAATTTTAAACAAATGTTCGGTTCCTTCTTCTTATTAAAATATATGTTTTTTCAAACCTCAACAAAAATTAATTTTATTCTGAATACACTGAATTATATTTTTTTAACTTTTTTTAAGATATTATATTTATGTATATGAGTTCATGTTATTTATAGGTAACAAACCAAGCAAACCTAAGATACCGAACTAACCAAAATTTAAATAAAAGTTTGTTAAAAAATATTCTTTGAATAATTTAATTTATTTTTATTTATTCTGTTTAAATTTTTTTATTATGATAAAATAAAAGTAGTTATTTTTTTAATTGAATTCCGTTATGTTTAATTATTATGTTTAAAATTTTGCTTCTTCTTCTTCTTATTATTATTATTATTGACTTAATAATTTATTTGAAGCATGCCCATTTTTATAATTTACATCTCAAATTGCAACTGTGAATTATATTTTTATTAAACACTAATTACAAATAATTTAATAACAACATCAAACCGTAACAATAAATCGCAAAAGCAAACTGTAACAATAAAAAACAACCGCAACAGCAACAATGTTTGCCAACCTGCAAGTTTTGTTTCTTTTTGAGAAAAAGAATTTGAATTTAATATATTTTGAACTAGAGTTGAAATTCAATATGAAAATTCTTTTTGAGAAATTTTTTTTGTTTGAGCAAGTGATTCAATTCACAATCCGCACCACTTGAAAATATAATCTCATATTGTGTTTCCACACATCATATTTAAAGTGTAAACAATGGAGATTAGGATATGTAAGGTATCCTTATGGTAATTCTTGATAGAATGATTGGCTATAGACCGGGCTTTGTCATTTTTTCAACAAAAAAATCAACCCAAACCCAGAATGTTAAAGTGTCTGGCTTCATCGAAACGGGTTTATGAGGTCATTCCCAAACCCGGTTCATAAGCATATGATAATTTTTCTTTTAAATTTTTAGGACGATGAATAAAATTAAAATACCACATTTTAACCAAATATGTATAAATATTATCTATAATTACATTTTTGAGTGTTTTAATATATAATAATTTTTATTTTAACTAATTTTAAAATTATAATAAACTAAATTCTAAAACAATCATTAATAATATATGTATGTATGTATAATAAATCATATTATTATTCGTCATCAATTCCGGCTCGTAAAACTTTGGACTTTAGCGGATTCAACATTAGTACAAAAACGAGTGAGGCCAGGTCCCGTGAGTTCTGAATTACTAAGGGTCAGTTTGATGATACTTTACCGAACTGCTTTTTTGAAAAATTCCATTTCAAACTTATCATATAAGAAGCAACATAATTAATTTAAAAAAACAAGTGAGACAACTCCTAATTAAATAGTATGGAAGAGTAAAATGTGTTGTTCAAAAGCAAAATATGTAGTTCTATAAAAAATTTACAAGAGCAACTTATTGAAAAAACAATATCAAACAGGCTTAATAGAGAATGCGATGCGTAAATTATGTATAAAATGAGAGAGTCATGCACATTTACGCGTAATAGTGCCTTTGTTGATTAGGTTATAACTCGTTTTTAGTCCATGAGAATGATCCATAGTTAGAACGGATATAAATAGTTGTGGTTGTTACGATATTAATCCTAAGTAGGATGCACAATCTTTATTAACTAGGGCCGTTAGGTATTCACAAGAAATTAATGTTTTTCCTTTTAAAAAATGAAAATGAGAATTACATGTGTTCGGTAAGAGAAAAGATGCAATTGCTTTTTTGAGTATTGTGGTTGTTGTTCAATTATTTTGTTTTCATTATTATTCAAATTGTTTTGTTTTCTTTACACCCTTTTATTTTTTATTTAAAATTTTTTCATATTTCTTCTATTTGTTAGTGTTGTTTTTCTAGAGTTTATTTTTTTAAAATTTTGAAACAAATAATTTTTTAAATGAAAAGAGATTATTAATGTTATGTATTGTAAAATGTAATTATCTATTTTCTTGTTGCATGGTTAAGTATTTAATTGTGATTTTTTTACCGATTAATTTATATTAATATACTATACAACCTTTTTAATATGATATGTTTTTAGGTCTATTATTTTGTGTTTGCATAGTAACTGTAAATCATATTTTTCCCAAATACTAAGTTTAAATCAGTTAATAACAACAACAACATCAAACTGCAACAATAAACAGTAACATCAACAGCAAACCATAATAGCTTTGCCAAACGGGGCCTTGATTTAATTGATTCATGCCCTATACATGAAGGAAGTATATTTCACGATATTCGCTAACTCCGCTTAGCTTGCTCAATCACTTGGTAGTCACGTCGAACAAAACATTTAGTCATGTTTATTAATAAGGACAAATGGGAGGAGTTATGGTAGTGCCATGAGGAGAACTGAAGTAGGATAGGCCGGTCAGCCGTGTTAAAACTAGGATCCTAAGTAGGGTGGGACTCTTCAATCAACAATTGTTGATTGACGGTCATATATTGATCCATAAGTAAAATTAATCCGATCATAATTAATATCGTACAATTTGTTTAGAAAAAATTTCAAATCAATTAATATTTTAATCGTCGAATTGTTACGAACATTATAAAATTTAAATGAAAAAATAATAAAAGGAAATAAATATAAGAAAAGTAGATGTACATGAGAAAAAAAATTTAAAAATAGGAAACGTATTGATGAAACACAATTTAGAATTGAAATAGTAATACACATCAAATTAATTCTTCAATATTTTTATTAAATTTTTTTTAATAAAGTTCCGGCGTACAGCTTTTTATCCTATCATTTCTCACTTCGTTTCACAAAATTTTAACAAAAGATTAAAAGATTCATATACATAGATCGGGGTGTCTCCCCCTTGCCACCCCATCAGTACGGTATAAAATAAATTATTTATTCGTATTGAACTACTAATTTACTAGGTTAACTTGTTACACTTTTATTGGGATTTTATTTTGAAAATCGCTGATTTATAATTTTTTTATTTCACTTTGATAAAGGGTTAATTTCGTAATTTACCAATGAGATCAAGTAGGTCTTCTCTTCTTGAATTGCTATGTGTAATCATCCTATTATATTTTATGTTTTTTCGCCTTATTTAATGTAGTGAATAAAAATAATGGATTTATTTTCCAGAAAAAAACTTTAATGTATTGAAGAATATATAAAAATTCTTTTATCAAGTTTTGGACGTACAAGTAAACCAATTATGATTAAATGTGTTCAATATATTGTTTTCATATATTTTTAGGCCAAATACTAAGAGCAGGTCTAATCATACTTTATCATATTAAATTTTACTGCAATGTGTACAATAACAACTTTATAGTATTTCATGCAGTAATTCTTTTGATTGTTCACATAACTCATCAACGTCATTTTTGTTCTTTTGGTCCTAAATCTATTATTTCTTGTATGGATAATAAAGAAAATAAGTTCAAAAACTAATATAAAGTTACAATTGTTGATAGAATTTTTCCGCCTTTCAAATCCATAGTGACATAATGAAATAGGAAATAGTTGTAATTGAAAGAATAATGTTTTCTTGAATTGCATTGTTTTTGCCCTTTTGGGGTTTCATTTTAATAAAATACCCTATTTGAAATTTTATTAATTAATTACTCCTTTTTAATATTTATTTTAATAAATTACCCTCTTTATAAAGTTTTAATTATATCAGTTTCTTCCTTTTTAATTAATTATAATTATGGTAGTTATCTAAATTAACCCTCTTTATAACGTTGCTGTCATCTCCAAATAAAAAGCGTTGTTGCTGTCGTGTTGCTTGTTGCTTTATAACGTTCTGTTCTCCAAATTAAAAACGTTTTGTTGCATTTTCTTCTCTGTCTCGTCTGTTCTGTCACACAGTGTTCCCTTTCTAATCTGAAATGGAGGATTTGATATCCTTATTTATCACAATGGTTACTGGACTCCCGAGAAGGAATTCGTTGATTACAGTGATTACGGAATTGTTATCAATAAAACGACGACTTTCAGAGAATTGCAGTCCATTATTTTTTACAGTTTGATGTTAGATCCATCGAATGTTAATTTATTGATTCAATTTCAGCTTCGATCCAGATCAAATCCTATGAAAATTTTTGATGATATGTCATTGCGATTCTATTTACGGTCTTGATTTCGCACGGTTGATCCAATGGAGTATCCACTTTTTACAACTTTGACGATGAACGAATTTGTACAGCCCGTGCATCCCCCTGGTGCATTTTTAATTGAACAAAAGTTTCATTTTAATTCTCAGAAATAATTGAATGATTATAAGAATTCTGTTGTATGGTTATCTCTTGGTTTGAATGGTTTTGCGGTTTATCATGTGTATGGTTTTAATTTTTCTAATTGATTCATTGGTTTTATGAATTCTGTTGTATGGTTCTGCGCATTATAATGTGTATGGTTATGTTCATAATATCAAAATGTGTATGGTTTTAACTTTTTGGGAAAAAATTGAATGGTTTTATGCATTTTATTTGTATGGTTAATCTTTTATTTGAATGGTTATGCGCTTTAGAATGTGTATATTCATAAAATCAAAACGTGTATAGTTTTAATTTTGCTGTTGTATGGTTATATTTTGACTTGAATGGTTTTGCGCTTTATCATGTGTATGGTTTTGCTTTTTACTCCTAGGATGCTTATTTTTGGTGTTTCTTTTATTTTGCAGTTGTTGATGAACCATGTCCTATCAATGTACAAGTGGGGATTGATTATGAGCACAATGAACACAGTATCGATCGGGGAGAAGCGCATGATATGTTTATAAAACTGCTTACCAACAAAACAATGGAGCAAATGAAGGATTCAAGTGAATCAGTCGTTGGCGACGAAGCAACATCATTGAATTACATCATTTCAGATTACAATATCCAAGATGTGGTCGTGGGTCAAATGTTCAGGGACAAAAATACTGTGAAACACGATTTGGGTTTGTTTGCATTGAAAAAGAATTTTCAATTTAAGGTCAAAAGATCTTATCCTCGGAAGTATTTTCTTCATTGTGTTGATGAATCTTGTCCATGGATTTTTAAGGCTTCCAGGAGAGTATACGGTGATGTTTTTGTTGTTAGAAAGTATGTTGAACAACATACTTGCACTATTGATATCAGGTGTGGGGAGAAGAGGCAAGCATCAAAACATCTTATTTCTAATAGGATTAAGAACTCCTTCCTAAGAATTAAGAGGATTATCACCCCCGGTGATATTGTAAATGATGTAAGGGCCTCAATGAGTGCAGGTATAAGTTATCACAAAGCATGGCATGCTAGAGAATATGCCTTGAAGTTACTGCGGGGCTCACCTACTGAATCATTTGATATCCTTCCTAGTATTTTACACATGATCATGAAAACTAATCCTGGTTTTAAAATAAAACTTGAAATGGATGGTCAAAGATTTTTGTACCTTTTCATAGCGTTCGAAGCTTCCATTCAAGGCTGGGAGTATTGCAAACCAGTTGTCATCGTTGATGGTACTTTTCTGAAATCGGTTTATGGCGGGACTTTGATGTCAGCTTGTGCACAAGATGCTTCGGGTTAGCCTCTTTTTACAGTTTCATTATTTTTTGTAATCAACTTCTACGTTTCAACATATACAGTAACATACGTAATGTATATGCCTATACAACTAACTGTATATGTCTATACAGCTAACTATACATCAGCAACTGCAAACGTTTTTAATACCGTTATATGAATTTGTTTAATAACACAAACTTGGAATTTTTTCTCTGCTACAATTGCAGAAAAGCTTTTTGCTCTAGCATATGCCATTGTTGATGGTGAAAATGATGCAGCATGGTCATGGTTTTTATCACAATTTAGAGAGACATTCGATGTTAGAGAGGAGATGGTTATCGTGTCTGATCATCATACAAGCATTGAAAACGCTTGTATTAGTGTTTTCCCCGAGGTGCCACAGTGTTTTTGCATTGTTCATATTCTTCGAAACCTGAAAGGGAAGTACAAGAGCAATTTTTCTGGTTTGGCTAAATTCTTCCTGAGTGCAGCAGAGGCATACACTATTAAAGGCTTCCAACAAAATATGTTACAATTGAAGAGCATAAGCAAGGGCATAACAAGTTATCTTGAAGATATTGGTTTTGAAAAATGGAGCAGGGTTCACTCCATACATAACAGGTTCAATGCAATTACTTCAAATGTTGTTGAGCCTCTTTATTCAGTGAACAAGGCTTCAAAGGACTTGCCGATAACTTCGCTTGTTGAGTATCTTCAAAATATGATGCAAGATTTATTCTATGACCATAGAATTATTGCAGCCAACACTCTATTACGTCTCACGGAAAGGCATGAGTGGTATTTGATCGAAATTCATGGTCTTGCATCCACAATGGAGGTATCGTTACATTTTTTTCTTGTGACAATGCATGTTGTATATCATTTTTTGTTATTTTAATTCATACATA
>CATIWQ010631877.1:0-12892 GCA_949673415.1 Euphorbia schlechtendalii | reverse complement strand
TATAGTGCATAGTGTGTGCATAGATAGAGAGAAAAAACATTTATTTTTTACCACGTTCATAAGTGTTAGCGAGAAAATGTTTACGTGATTCAAATCCTTATTTCGATCACTAGATTTCTCTACATATTCAAACGATTGTTGTATAAGTGTAATTGCAAATCACTTATCAATAAAAGTTTTCGTACTTCAACATTCGTTTATTCGATATTCACAAAGAATAGCATCCTAGTGGAGGTTCAGTACGGGTCGAGATCGAATTCAAAGCATATGCAGGAATTGCGGGAATTGACGACTCCCATTAAAGAGTGGATACAGTTTGATCAACTTTAACTTTCACTTGCATACCTTACAACTTTGCTTTGCTTTCTACTTATACTTTCTATTTAGAAGTTTATGATATGTCTATGTATCATAATGTGTATTTCGTGTTGAGTATTTTATATTAATCAAGTTATACGCTTTTGAGTTAACTTTAAGAGTAGTTTCGGGGTTAACTAGATTGTGTATAATCACTGGATCTGTGATTATAACGTTGTTTAGTGAGCCAACATTTTTGAAATGGTAACTTGCTAAATGATTCTATGTGAGAGCGACCCATACTAAGCATAGTAATATTGTTATTCAAGTTTATATAATCGTCTTAATTCGTTTGCACTAGATTTAGAAAAGTCATTTCATGTGTTGGTCTGTGGTGAATAATTGAATAACTAAGTGTCTAGAATCGAGTCTGTTAAATTAATCTAGTGAATGTAATATCTTTGATGACCTTGCATGTTTTCTTTGCTATACTTGTTCGTGAGGAAAATCTATATACTTTTATCTTCTCTAATCTATCATACATTTATCTATCCATTCATCATTCCAATTCTTCCCAACTAAAATACAAATTGTTTTATTTTATTTTCTTTATTCTATTTCTCTTGTTGATCTTTAGAGCTGGTCCTTCCCTGTGGGATCGATATCTTTTAAAACTACATCATAACTGTATACTTGCAGTGGTCACCATTTTTCTATTTATATAAGCGGTATTGACAACACCTATTCGTATTTTGAACTTTTATCTTATTGGTAGAGAGGTGAGGAACAAGGTTTTTGGCTTCATTTTAGAATATAACCCCTTAGAGTAATCAGAGTCAAAACCTTACGATCAACTTTTTGGCACCATTGCCGGGGATAAGTCTTTCGGAACGAGTATAGTCAAAAACTTTGCGAACACGTTCTACTATGCACCATCATCATCATGCACGAAATTTGTTGATTTGAACCTCTATTTATAAAGTGTGAAAGGTTGCATTTTTCCAAACGAATAGTCATGTCCATTGGTGAAGGGTTGCATCATCTTCATGTGATTGGATGTAAGATTTAATCCTTATCTTCAATGGATAGGCACCTTTACGTGATTAAATTGTCTCCAAAAGGTGTCTTTTCGTCTGACAGTTAATGGAGGTTGATCATTCTTATCCGGTGGTTGGAAGTTGAGAAGAGTTTATCAAATCTGGTACGATTCACGAGCGTGACATATATGTCGTGATCGTGAATGTGAGTTGGTAACTGACTGTTTGTGAAGAATGATAAGTTACGATCACGATAGGTAGTCGTAAGTGTGATTTGGCCAATTGCGAGTAGGAATCCCGATCATGACATGGTTGTGACTAATGCTTTTCTTCATTATTCTTCTTTGTAACTTTACTGATCCTTGACAACTTCAATCCTAAGCCAATTCCTTGTATTCCACGCATCTTTTTGCACCTTTGTCATTCTTTTTGCATAGAATTCCATCTTTAATCATTTCACTCCCAAGATTCACCTAGTTTCTGCACTTGCATAAAAAACAACTACATACCACGTGAAATATTTTATATGAAGTATAAAATGACTCTAAACCACATCATTTTATGAGTAAAAATATCAATAAGTGTAATTATACACTTATCACACCCCGCACTTAACTTTTTCCTTGTCCTAAAGGTAAACATAACAGAAGTGTATAAAATAGTAATTCAAGTTCGTACCTCATTTGGCGAAAGACTATTGCAGTGAGTACCACATTCCCAAGTTGCATGAGGTTCAAGTAAAGTATATAAAATTTCCCATAAATTAGTAATGTGCAATTTATATAGTCCAGTTGCATACCTTTGCTCTTAATGGAGGTACAACTGAATTGCGTCTTCATATAAGCGTTATATGTTGGCTTGAATATTTCTTTCTCTCAAGTATAGTATAAAGTATAAAGGACAAAGGGAGCACACTTTGAAAAGATTGATCTCAAGGCATTTTTAGGTAACCTAGGATGCTAAACACTCTTTAGTGGTTACATTTTATGCTCCATACCACTCTCCCCTTTTTTAGTGGTTGCATTTTATGCTCCATACCACTTTCTCTCATTTTTAAGCATATGTTTTTGAAGTATAGATTTGTACTTTGCACCCATTTTTCATGCTATGCTACTTTTTCTTTTTTCACTCAATGAATGGTTGCAGTTTCTGCTCCATTCCATTCCTCACCTTTTGCATAACTCATTGGTTATCCTCTCTTTCTTTTGATTTTTCTCTCTTAATACCCTCATCCTTTATCGATGACTTTCAAAGTATTATGGCTATAGTTTCCTTACACTTTAGACACACTCAATACTTTTAGGATTCGAGAATAGTATATAAAACTCATAGTAAGAACACTACTAGATATTACTCCACTCAAAACTTATCAGTAGTATTAAACTAAGACTATATAACTTATACTAATTCATGTTGCATTGAAATTATATCGAAACTTACTTGAAATATTGCTATTGAATGTTACTCACCACTCATCCTTGCAAAATGCTAATTGTTGTGCTAATCCACTAAGCGCTCACACTCTCAACATGCACTCAAACTCGAAACAAAAATTTTTGTTCGAAATTTGCACCAACATCGAACTTGTAATATTTAACACTCATAATAACCTTGGAATGTATGTTAGTATAGTATAGGCATGGATAAGGTATAAACAACACAAAATCAAGAAAATTTTTTCATTTTTCAAATTTTTAATTTTATTTGATTTTTTTGGATTTTTCCGATTTTATACAAATGCCCTCCCCCACACTAGAGAACACAATGTCCTCATTGTGAGAGACTTAATGAAAAATTGAACTAAACTAAACACACAAGAATAAACAAAAATGAAAAGAAAAAGAAATTTGAACCCGGTTATTTTTCATTCTTCCAAACTTGAATCTGGAAGACTTGGTGAGATATTCAAATTCTACTTCCTGAAGTACGAGCTCAACTTGCGATTTAAAGAAATGTTGGATTTTGTGAGTTGACGAACATCTTGTGTATGGAGGCTATATTAAGGCATGGTTGATCGACATCTTTCACGAATTTCCCTCTCCAAGTATCTTCATTAGCATGTGTACTTCCGGAGGTTTATTTCTTTTCACGACTTCCGATTTGAACTTCTTCAATGCATTCATCGGTTTGGTTCTCTCGAGAAGTAGATCCTTCTGTCGGTCTTAACTTCCTAACCCTTACTCCATATGGTAAAAACATAAATTTCCCTTCTTCTTCCTTAACTAATCCTGCTCTCTTCATGTAAATTCCTCCCATGAAGTTGAACTTCTCTCTAGGACTATATTGGTATGGCAGTTTGTTCTTCGCTCCTAAAATAATTTTGCCAATTGTATTTGCACCTCTAACTCTAGCCTTTTTATGTGTAGTAATACTAGTGATGGATTCCATAATGTACATTGGCAACTTTGGCCTTAATTGTGAAACGACGCATTCCAATATAACCAAATCTTTCATCGACACTTTTGTATTTTCGTGTTGGAAGAAAAGACTTTGAGAGATAAACTTGTGAAGGTAAAGAAGGTTGTTACTCCGAATGTTCTTGTTGGATGATTTTTTGACATTGTATCGATCCAATCCCGTTAACTCAGTCCATACACTCGCTAGATCATAATCGTCTTCCTTTTCTATCTCTTCAAAGGTTTCTCCAAAACTAAACAACTTAATCAAATCCATTAAGTAGAACTTATTCTCATTCCCTTCATTCCTAAATTTCCTTTTGAGAAAATTCTCATCCTCCGTAACAGTAACAAAAAATTCAATGACCCATTCTTCGTAAACGGGAAATGCATATTCACAAAGCATTCCAACCCAAATAGCGAGAAGTATTCCTCTACTTCCACATGTATTCCAGCATTAATTGCAAAAGTAGGATCATAGAAGATTGTACCTTGGAAATCAAAGTTCTTAATACTCATGTATCTCTCAACTTCTTCTTCACTATAGATCGGAAAAGGGCATCCATACTTGGCTTGTTGATTAACCAATTTGTTCTTTCCCTTGGTTGCTCCTGATTTCTTTGGAGACATTTGAAATTTCATTCAAGAATTTGAAAGAAAGGTTTGTGTTTTGATTTTGGGAAAAATAGAGAAAATTTGCTTTGCAAGAGATTGAATTTGTGAAAAAGAGTGATTGATTTATGAAAATCAACTAGGAAAGTAGTTACATATATATAGGAAATATGGTATGTTACTTTTTCAATGGATATATTTTCAATATAATCATTAGAAAAAGAGTCGTTACAGCATTAACTGCTGTGAAATCGTGCATGTCGCGATTGTGAAGGATTGTCGCGATCGTGAATTTTACTTAGACAGAAACTGAATGTTTTGACAACTCTATTCACGAGTTTGAAACAGGTTGCGAGCGTGAAATGTTAAAATCCAAAAACTTTCACTTTTCTTTTATTTTAAAACAACACTAATCTTAAAAACACACACACAAAAACAAAATATACTACTATATATATATTGGACAAGATAAGAGATTTAAGTGCCAATGGAGTTTCCCAACCCCTTGATTTCATATTCATGGATGAAATCTAACTTGACAACTTCTTGACTGCAAGCATCAATCAAGTCAAGTTTCATGCATATGTCGTCATCCATTGGATATTTATAAGCTTTATCCATATTAAATTCCACAATAGCGTCACCTATCCTAAACTTAATTTTACCTTCCGACACATCTATCAATGCTTTGCCAGTATGCATAAAAGATCTTCCTAAGATTATAGGACATTTTTCATCATATGCAAAATCTAGCACAACAAAATCTGTCAGAAAAACAAACTTATCCACTTTAACTAGAACATCTTCTATTATGCCATAAGGATGTTTAATAGATTGGTCGGCCAATTGCAAGACCATATTTGTCTTTGAAGATTTATAAATTCATAAGATTTATACTAGCCCCAAGATCATATAAACATTTTGGAAAGGAAATGTTTCCAAGTTTACATGGTATTGTGAAACTTCCCGGATCTTTAAGTTTAGTGGGCATTGTAGCAGTTATTATTTTTCTACAATCTTCAGTTAAAGATACTTTCGATATTCCTTCTAAACTACGCTTACGAGATAAAAGTTCTTTAATAAACTTACCGTAGTTTAGAATCTGTGTATGGCTTCAATGAATGAAAGATTGATCTCCATACCTTTAAGTTTGTTGATGAACTTGATGAATTTCTTATCCTCATTCTTCCTCTTCATTCTTTGTGGAAATGGTGGTTGAGGGGGATTAACCTTTTTTAAATTAAGTTATTCATCCACTCCTATTTTATCATTGGATTTACCCGGATAATCATCCGGCACTTCAACAATATCATTAGCAAGCATACCCGAAGGATCTAATTTATCTAATAATTTACCACTACAAAGGGCTATAGCATGCACATTTTCTTTAGGATTTCCTTCTGTGTTACTAGGTAAATGGCCTTTTCCTCTAAATGGAATACCACTCGCTAATTGTCCAACTTGTATCTCCAAATTATGAATACAAGATGATTGATTTTTAAACTTCTGATCCATCTTATTCTCTAACTTCTTGTAACATTCCTCAGTCTCTGATTGCTTATTACAAACTCCTTCCAGAAACTTGTTTATCTTACTGGTTAACTGTCCTATTCTATCGGTATTCTGATAATTCTTTTGTTTATTATCACCATACTTCCAATTAGAACTCCTATAATTATTTCCATTATTTCCATAAGAATTCCCTTGACTTTGAACATAACTTAATTGCTCCCCTACACATGGGTTAAAGTTACACTCAAAAGCATTGTGTCCTATTTGGCCACAATTTTCACACGTCAAAGAATTACTTATAGCATATTATCTATCTTATGAGATAATGCACATATTTGTGCTTGCATAACAGAAAATAGGGTCTAATTCATTGTCCTTTTTAAATGAACTAGAAGATGTAGATGCAGCATGCGAATGAGTAGAATTAGTAATGCTTACTTGTGCTCTCTCCACTGGCCACATACTATTGTTATTTACCTTATCTTCCAAAAGATCAAAGGCTTCTTGAGTAGTCTTCTTCATAAGAGATCCCGCAACCATAGCATCAATCGCTCCTCTTATTGCATGATTTATTCCACTGTAGAAAGTTTGCAGAATCACATTATGGGGTAAACCATGATGAGGACAAACTAGCTGAAGTTCCTTATAACGTTCCCAGGCTTCGTACAAGGATTCACTATCTTTCTGAGTAAAGGAAGTGATTTCTTTAATGATTTCTTTAGTCAGAAAGGCTTGTGTTAATTGATTCCAAGTGGTGATTGAATTTGGGGATAATGAATTCAACCAAACTTTCGCTTTATCATGAAGCGTAAATGGAAATAAGCAAAGTTTAACTGCTTCATCAGGAACATTGGGCATTATGAAAGTATCACTGACTTCTAGAAAGTTTACAATGTGAGCATTCGGATTTTCATTGGGTAAATCATAGTATTGCACATTATTACTGATCATTTGAAGCAATGATGGCTTGATTTCAAACTGATTTGCGTTAATTGGTGGTTTAGCAATTCCCTGATTGTTACCGTTCATGGTCAAAATGACATAATCCATGAGCCTTGGTTGAGGTTGATAATAATTTGGTTGTTCTTCATCAGCCATCCTTTTTCTTTGTCTCTTATTTATCCATTTTCTGCTCTTACCAAATCATTCTATTTCTAATTCGAAAAACGCCAAACTTTCTCCCGAGCTACGCGTACTTGGCATGCACATGCTAGAAAGAAAACTCAATGAATAAGTAAGAAAAATATGTTAATAAAAAAATATAAATACTTAAAACCAAAAACAAAAACAAAAATAAATAAATCTATTGATACATAAATATAATTGCCCGTTCTCCAGCAATTTGATCTCTAGAACACACTTGCCTTCCCCGGCAACGGCGTCAAAAACTTGTTCACCACTTTTCTACTGATAATATAAAAGTTCTAAATATGAACAAGTGTTGTCAGTACTGCTTATCAAATATAAAAATGATGATAACTGCAAGTATACAGTTGCGATGTAGTTTTAAAAGATATTGATCCCACAGGGAAGGAATTCGATTCTAAGGACCAACTAGAGTTATGGAACAAAAGAAAATAAAATAAGTTAAGGGTTTTAAATGGTAGATTGATGAATGGACAGATGCATGAACAGATTAGAGAAGATGCAAAGCATATAGATATTCATTAAGAACAAGTATAGTGGAGTAAAATGTGCAAAATAATCAAGAACGTTTTATGCACTAGATAACTTCAACAAACTCAGTTCTAGATGCCCAAATATCCTATAATTCACCGCTGAGCAACACATGAAATGACTTTTCTAAATCTAGGGTAAACGAATCATGACATTTATAAAAACCTGGACAACAATAATACTATGCTTAGTATGGGTCGCTCTCACATAGCTATATTTAGCAAGTTACCACTCCAAAAATGTTGGCTCACTAAACAGCGTTAAAATCACAGATCCAATGACTATACACAATCTTGTTAACCCCGAAATCACTCTTAAAGTCAACTCAAAATTTCTAGAATAGGACAATTGGTAAATAAGATAGACAAATATCTAGAAGGATTTTGTAATAAGAAATCATAAAATGAAGAATGTTACTAAAAGTTAGAGAATAAGATGGATCAAATGTTTTAAAATCAATCATCTTCTATTCATAATTTGGAGTTACAAGTTGGAAAATTAGCAAGCGCTATTCCATATAGAGGAAAAGGCCATTTACCTAGTAACATAGAAGGAAATCCTACGGAAAATGTGCATGCTATAGCCCTTCGTAGTGGTTAAATACTAGATAAATTAGATCCTTCGAGTTTGCTTGCTAATGATGTTGTTGACGTACCGGATGATTATCCGAGTAAGTCCAATGATAAAGCAAGAGTGGATGAACAACTGAATTCCGGAAAAGTTAATCCTCCTCAACCACCATTTCCATAAAGAATAAAGAAGAAGAATGAGGTCTGGAAATAAATCTTTTGTTCATTGAAGCCATTACTCAAATTCCAAACTGCGGTAAGTTTATTAAAGAGCTTTTATCTCGTAAGCGTAGTTTAGAAGGAATATCAAAAGTATCTTTAACTAGAGATTGTAGCGAAATAATAATTGCTACAATGCCCACCAAACTTAAAGATCCAAGAAGTTTCACAATACCATGTGAACTTTGAAACATTTCTTTTCCAAAATGTGTATGTGATATTGGGGCTAGTATAAACCTTATACCTTTATAGATGTGTCGGAAGGTAAAATTAAATTAAGAATAGGTGATGATACTATTGAATTTAACATGGATAAGGCTTAAAAATATCCAATGGATGAAGATATATGAATGAAACTTGACTTGATTGATGCTTGCATTCAAGAAGTTGTCAAGTTAGATTTCATCCATGAATATGAAGTCAAGGGTTTGGGAAACTCCATTGAAACTTAAAATCTCTAATGTTTTTCTAAAATATATATATAGTAGTTTACCTAGTAGTTTATTTTTAGTTGTTTTGTATGTTTTTAAGTTAGTTTTTAAAGGAAAAGAATTTTTTTGGATTTTGTAAGTTTCGCGACTGCAACTTATATTGCGCTCGTGATTTAAGTTTTAAAAACTTTCTGTTTCTATAAGAGGAAAAGTCATGATCATGACTGGTGCGATTTACAGCAGTTATTGCTGTAACGACTCTATTTTTCTAACGATTATATTTGTATACATCCGTTGAAAAAGCAATAATTATTCTATTTCCTATATATGACTATTTTCCTAAGTGGTTTTCACAAATCAATCACTCTTTTACACAAACACAATCTTTTGCAAACAAGTTTTTCTCTGATTTTCCAATCAAACTCAAATCTTCCTTTCTTGAATTCAATGGCTCCCAAGAAGTTTGCAGCAACTAAGGGGAAGAACAAATTGGTCAACCAACAAAACAAGTATGGATGCTCTTTTCCAATATATAGTGAAGAAGAAGTTGAACGAACTTGAGAATTAAGAACTTTGATTTTCAAGGTACACTTTTCTGCGATCCTACTTTTGCTATTGATGCTGGGATTCATGCGGAAGTAGTATAGTATTTTTCGTTGTTGGATTGGAAAAATTTGTGAATATGTGTTTTTCTTTTAACGAGGAATGGGTCCTCGAATTCTTGGTTACTTTACGGAAGATGGGAACTTTATGAGAAGGAAATTTAGGAATGGAGGGGAAGAATATAAGTTTACTTTAATGGATTTGATAAAGTGGTTTAATTTGGGAGAAACTTTTGAAGAGATTGAGAAAAATGAAGACTATGATTTGACGGATGTTTGGACTGAGTTAACATTGGATCGATACGATGTCAAAAACTCATCCTACAAAAATATTCGAAGTAATATCCTTCTTTACCTTCACAAGTTTATTTCTCAGAGTTTATTCTTTCATCATGAGACTACGAAAGTGTCCATGAAAGACTTAGTAATATTGGAATGTGCGGTTTTGCAATTTCGACCAAAGTTTCCTATATACATGATGGAATCCCTCGCTAGTCTCACTACACATAAAAAGGCTAGAGTTGGAGGTGCGAATGTGATTTGCGGGATTATTTTAGGGGCGAAAAATCAACTTCCATACCAATATAGTCCAAGGGAGAAATTTAATTTCATGGGAGGAGTGTATATGAAGAGAGCAGGTTAATCAAAGAAAATGAAGGAAAATTTACATTTTTACCGTATGGAGTAAGGGTAAGGAAAATAAGACCGACTCAAGAATCTACTTCGAGAAAACCAACCTGAAGAAGAATTTGAGGAAGTTCAAATCAGAAGTAGTGACACAAGATAAGCCTTCAGAAGTATCCATGATACTTGGAGAGGAAAATTCGTGAAGGATGTCTACCAAGCATGCCTAGATATCGCATCCATACAGAATGATGTACGTCAACTTACAACATCCAACATTTCTTTGAACTGTAAGTTAAATTCATACTTTAGAATGAAGAATATAGATATCTCGCCGAGTCCTCCAGATTCAAGCTCGAATGATTAAAACAGGTTCAGTTTCTTTTTCTTTTTATTTTCTTTTCATTTGTGTGTTTTTCTTATTTAGTTTTCATTTTTAATAAAATGTCTCACAATGAGGACATTGTGTTCTTTAAGTGCGGGGGGCATTTGTAAAAATCCCAAAAATCCAAAAAAATTAAATAAAATTAAAAAGTTGAAGAATTTGAAAAATTTCTTAATTTTTTGTTATTTATACATTATCTATACCTATACTATACTAACATATATTCCAAGGTTATTATGAGTGTTAGGTATTACAAGTTCGATGTTAGTGCATATTTTGAACAAGTTGTTTCGAGTTTGAGCTCACGTTGAGAGTGTGAGCGCTTGTAGCACAACATTTAACATTTGGCAAGGATGAGTGATGAATAACATTCAAAAGCAACATTCTAAATAAGTTTCGATATATATTTCAATGCAACATGAATTAGTATAAGTTATATAGTTTTAGTTTAATGCTACCAATAAGTTTTAAGTGGAGTAATATCTAGTAGTGTTCTTACTATGAGTTATTATATGCTATTCTTGAATAAGTCCCATAAGTATTGAGTATGTTTAAAGTGTTGGGAAACTATAGCCATAATACTTTGAAGTGATTAATAAAGGATGAGGGTATTAAGAGAAAAAATCAAAAGAAAGAGAGGATAACCAATGAGTTATGCAAAAGGTGAGTAATGGTACGGAGTAGAAACTGCTAACATTCAATGAGTGAACAAGGAAGAAAAAGTAGCATAGCATGAAAAATGGGTGCAAAGTACGAATCTGTACTTCAAAAACATATGCTTAAAAGAAAAAAATGAGAGAAAGTGGTATGGAGCATAAAATGCAACCACTAAAAAAAGGGAAGAGTGGTATGAAGCATAAAATGCAACCACTGAGAGTGTTTTAGCATCCTAGGTTACCTAAAAATGCCTTGAGATCAATCTTTTCAAAGTGTGCTTCTTTTGTCCTTTATACTATGCTTAAGAGAAGAAAATATTCAAGCAAGCATATAACGCTTATATGAAGATGCGATTCGGTTGACTCTCCATTAAGAGCAAAGGTATGCAACTAGACTATACAAATTGCACATTACTAATTTGTGAGAAATTTCTAATATTTACTTGAATTTTATGCAACGTGGGAATGTGGTACTCATTACAATAGTCTTTCTCCAAATGAGGTACGAACTTGCATTACTAAATTATACACTTCTGTTGAATTTACCTTGAGGACAAGGCAAAAGTTAAGTGTGGGGGTGTGATAAGTGTATAATTACACTTATTATCATGATATTTTCAATCATAAAACGATATGGTTTTGATTCATTTTATACTTCATATAGAAGATTTCACGTGGTATGTAGTTGTTTTTTATGCAAATGCAGAAACTAGGTGAATGATCAAAAGTGGAATTCTACGTAAAAAGAGTGAAAAAGGTGCAAAAAGATGTGTGGTACATAAGAATTTGGCTTAGGATCGAAGTTGTCGAAGATCGGTAAAGTTGCAAGAAGAATTATGAAGAAAAGCATTGTTCACGATCGTGACAACCATTCGCAGTCGCGACTTATTATTCTTCAAAATAGAAAGTTGTCAACCATTAGTCACGATCACGACATGTAATTCACGATCGCGACTAGTGACGGTTATTGGTAAACTCTTCTCAACTACCAACCACCGGATAAAAATGATTAACCACCATCAACTACCAAATGAAAAGACACATTTTAGAAGTCAACCAATCATGAAAAGGTACCTATCCATTATAGATAAAGATAAGACTTTGCATCCAATCACAATGAAGTGATGCAACTCTTCACCAATAGACATGACTCTTCGTTTGGATAGACGCAACCCTTTTTACTCTATAAATAGGGTTCAAACTCAACCATTTTCGCAAGAGAGTGGGATGTTTGATACATGGTAGACGTGTATGAAAAGATAGAAAGTAGAAAATATATAGATTTTGCTAGTTTAAAGTGTTAGTGAGAAATATGTATAAGTGATTCGATACTTATTTCGATCACTAGATTTCTCCACAAATTCGAGCGATTATTGTATGAGTGTAATTTCAAAGCACTTATCAATAAAATTTTTCATTCTTCAACATTCATTTGTTCAATATTTACAAATAATAGCATCCTAGTGGAGGTTCTGTACGCAGGAATTGCGGGAATTGATGACTCCCATTAAAGAGTGGATATAGTTTGATCAACTTTAGCTTTCACTTGCATACCTTACAACTTTACTTTGTTTCCTGCTTATACTTTCTATTTCGAAGTTTATGATATGTCTATGTATCGTAACGAGTATTTCGTTTTGCGTCACTTATATTAATAAAGTTTTATGCTTTCGGGTTGACTTTAAGAGTAGTTTCGGGGTTAGCAAGATTGTATATAATCACTGGACCTGTGATTATAATGCTGTTTAGTGAGCCTACATTTTTTGAGTGGTAACTTGCTAAATATGGTCATGTGAGAGCAACCCCATACTAAGCATAGTATTATTGTTGTCCAGGTTTTTATAAGTGTTATAATTCATTTACCCTAGATTTAGA